>CATIWR010248650.1:0-26665 GCA_949677035.1 Omphalea diandra
TTGTTCCTATTAGTTGAAAGTTAAACAGTTTTGCTTTTAGTCCCTTTTCTTCATTCCTTCATCACCTTCGTCCATTCTCTAATTTCTAGATGCTCTTTATACTTTTAGATGAGCTCTCAAACACCATTATTTATGATGCCATAATAAGCACACAATATGAAGTAATTTGTCATATAACTATGCAAACACTACATATATGTTCAAACATCCCAAATGTAACGGTGTAATTATCGTTGTCGTGTTTGTATAATTCACATGTCTAAATGATTGTTTATCTTGTGCATATGTTCATGTGAGATTTCATATCATTTGATACAGTGCATATGCTCATATGTGATTTCATATCATTTGTCCAATGAATATATATTCATGTGATAATGCCAATGAATAGGAATATGGATGTTACAGTAAATAACTAAAATGAGGTTAAATTTTGTAACTTGGTCATTGGTAGATGACTGAGACTAACACGAACTTGACATTTATGGCAATTTTGAACCTTTTAAATACAGTCATGTTCCATGGTTGTCTAGTAATATTCCAATCTTAAAATTTTCTTTGCCAACACTTTACCACTCATGTGGGACCGTAGACCCTTATAAGCACCTATTCCATGATCTTACTGGTCTCTTCTTCACCATGGACTGTAAATGAACTCTGTTAGGCTTTCTATTATACACTACCCTGTCACAAACTATAAACTGTGAAGATAACCTTCGAATCACATCTTTATCCTTCTTCCCAGCCTTTTTAGTGTATTTAAAATTTTTCAAATACCTTTATATATCAAAATACCAATGATGATTCTCTACTGATACTTGCATCACCCCTTTAATTGTGTAATATGGTGTCCCAGATCTAAGTGTGATTAGCGATTTCATAAACATTGCCCCCAGCCATTCCCAAGTAGAGACTAGAGTGGTTAAGTTATTAGCCATTGCATTCTTTTCCCTTGGCAGATGTTGGAATGTGACTATTTAAAAATTTTGCTTTAATCCCTTTACATGCTTTACGTATAGGCCTAAACGTTCTTCCTTCAATTTCCATTCATCCATTATATACGAAATGACTAGCATCAAGTCTCAAAACACCTCTATTATTTTCACCCTTATTTGCTTTAAGAGTTTAAGACCGAGTGCACTTCCCTCATACTCAGGCATGTTATTGATCACTTTATAATCCAACTTCCTAGCTACAGGGAATAGCTCTCTTTTTGGTAAAATCAAAATTACCTCTACACTTGCACCCTTCTTATTTATAGCTCTGTCAAAGTATACTCTCCATCCCTGAAGCTCAATCGCCTCTAGTCCTTCATCTATGAAATGGGGCAATTCAATTTTTTCTTCTTCGAGTGGTTATTGTGCAAAATACTCTCCTCCTGCCCTTTGATCACCTTTTTTGCCACATACTTGATGTCGAACTCAGTCAATAATATCAACCATTTTACCAACCTTCCTATCAAGGATAGGTCCTCGTTTAGGTACTTAACTGGATCTAGCCCTGAAACCACTTCCATAAAGTACGATTAGAAATAATGCCTCGATTTCTTCATCGCCCAAACTAATGTCAGACAGGTCTTTTCCACCTAGTTATATTTTACTTTATAGGATAGTAACTTGTTACTTAGATATTACGCCGCATGTTCATTCCCTATTCCATCTTTCTGAGCTAACATTACACCAATAGAGCTATCTTTTATCATCAAATACAAGATTAATGGATTTTCGAGCTTTGGTGGCTTCAATACCAATGGGTCAATCAAATTTTTTTATTCTCTCAAAGGCCTCTTAACACTGTTTATTCCACTTTGACAACTAGGCCTTCCATAATAGCTTGAAGATTGGGTCATAAATAAGAGTTAGTCTCACTATAAATGGCTAATGTACTACAAGTGACCTAGAAAAACCTCAGATCTCCTTCTCTGTCTTAGGCCCAGGCATATCTTGAATTATCTTTACCTTATCTAGATCCACTTTGTTTCACTAACCACATGCCCTAACAGCTTAATAGAGGTAGCCCCAAACACATACTTCTTTGGATTCAATCTCAAGTTATACTTATTAACTCTCTTTATAAACTTTTTCATAAGCTTTAAAGTGCTCTTCCCTTGTTTTCAACTTTAGCATTATGTATTCTATATACACTTCCACCTCTTTGTGGATCAAGTAATGCAACAGGGCCATTACCATTCATTGGTATGTTGCCTTCATATTCTTCAACCCAAATGACAATACTTTATAATAATATGTTTCCTATTCTATGATAAAGCTATTTTCAACTTATCCATTATAGCCATGAGAATCCGGTTATACCTAGAGAATCCATCCATAAAGGAATACATAACACAAGTTGTGACACTATCAACTAGCATGTCTATGTGTAGTAAAGGAAAGTTATCCTTTAGGCATGCCTTATTCATATCCCTATAGTCAACACACATCCTTACTTTCCTATCCTTCTTTGGTCCCAACACTATGTTGGCTAACCATTCAGAGTAATCTACTACCTTCGAGAATTCAGCATTCAATTGCTTGGCTACTTTTTCCTTGACCAACTAGGCCCACTCAAGTCTCACCCTTTGAAGCTTTTGCTTTACCTATTTAATGTGTGGATAGGTCAGAATTCTATGTTTTGCAATTCACCTGTCAACCCTTGTTATGTCTTCATATGTCCAAGCAAAGATCCTCCAGTATTTTCTAAGTAATTGTTCAAATTTTCTTCCTTCTTTTAGTGTGACATCACTAGTGATGATCACGATTTTGGATTTTCCTATGTGCTAAGATTAAATGCAGTGGTATGTATAAAATTAATATTAAAAATGATCATGAAATGATGCATGTTGTGTACACTACCATCGGGAAACACATCAAACAAGTAAGCAAACTCATCATTCATTGCCTTAAACTTCAAAGGAATGCATCAACATCTTTAAAGAGACTAGAAATAAGAACATTAGTAGTAGCAAAAAAGTCAGCTTCATCTAGTTGGTTGACTGGAGTTGTATTTGTCCGAGCCTTTTCCTCTTCTTTGCCCTTTACTTCATCAGTTAGTACACCAAGAATAACATTTTGCAAATAATTTACCTTTTTTCCATTCTTTGTATCAAGAACAGCCTTAACAGTCAAACTTTGTTTCATTTGATCATCCCCTAGCTCAATCTTCAAAAAATTTTCCTAAAGTGTTATACCATCTACAAAGACAAGCTCAACCTCTGCCACAAGGCTCTGTATTTCTTTACCACTTACTTCCTCAATGGAGTTTACAATTAAGGTCTCGATGTCCTCCAAATTTATCCTTATGTAGATAACCTAAATGAACTTGCACAACCTAATATATTTCCACTCTAAATCCATAAAGTGTGCACATTTTGTTTATTGAGTCAAACCCCTTCTTGGCATCATCTTTCTCAATGGCTCAAAAATTCTATTCTAGCACATACTACTCCTTCTGATCATCAGTGATCTTTTTTTTTTTTTTTATCATTCCATGGCTATATGGACCGAGGTATGTACAAAACCATAGGCTAATCTAATTCTTGATCATTCTATATCCCTGCAATCTATTTCCCTTTATTCTTTCTCTTCTTCTTCCCTTCCTCCTCTTTAGATGAATCCTAATAATTTTGATATCATAATTCCATGATTGCCTCTACTATGCCCATTTTTACCAAGATTTTGAACACACATGAAGCTAGCCTCTTGCTATTGTCATAAGCTCGATAAAAATATTCTAAATCTTTTTAAGATAAACCAAACTAATCCTAGATCCATTATTGACCATCACACATGGTGTGCATCTCCCTTTCACCTTGGCTCAAATGAACAGGGCCAACTTATGATCCCTTCCTTCAAGTAGTAAATCCTCATCCAAGAACATGAATTTACCCTTGTGAGTCACTAACGCAACAACATCCTTTGAAGTAGCTTCACTAGAAATGATCAGGCTTGATAGGGCCTCAACCATGGACTTCTGATGTTCTTGAGATAAAATGAGTAACTCCCACACACTGATATGGGTTGGAATCTTTTTCAACTATTTCACAATAGGATTGTCATCTTCTCTCTCCTTCATAATAAGCTCATATGCCTTTTTCTCAACCCTTGTTACCTTGGAAGCTTCTCTGTCAGGGTAGTATTTTTTGCTGCATATCACATGGCTCACCTACCTCATTTTTTTCTCTTCATTGCTCTTCTCCCATAGTTGGATCATCCTTTTTCTCTACCCTTCCTCTATTTCTTCATCTGAACTTTCCCAGGGATTAATAATGCAAACAACTAAAGTCTCCCTTATGACCTTCTATATAGTGGTAATAACAACTTCCTCGGGAATTCCAAAATCTATCATGAATGTCCCTTGATTTGGGGGAGGAACATTATGATAGCTTGGGAGATCTAAGCCTTCTAGAATTTGTTGAAATTAGATCCTGAATCTCGTGTCTCAATCTATAGTAGTCATTAGTGTTATGACCTGCTCCGTGATGAAAAGTGTAGTAACCATTGGCGTCATACCTGTTGCATGTAAAACTCTAGCAAATGCACAAATCACTTCAAGTAATATACTAAAGAGGAGAGATCATTCCCACAAAAACTGATTTTCACAAGTACCAAAAAATTAAAATTTCTTATTATCTGGCAACCAAATAATGAATAATAATAAATCTAAAATATGAAATTCTAAAATAATTTTAAAACATAATTTAAATGAAGAAAACTCTTATGTAAAATGAATTCTAAAGAATTTGAGTTACACCTTAACTCTTTCACAATTACATAAAGAATTTCATTTCTCAAGTGAATGAATTATCCTTGAAGATAGATTTCCTAAATTACCCAATAATCTTTCTCAAGTAAAATTGGGTCTATTACTACTGGGATTATGCACACTCTCATGGTCACAAAACTTAACAATAATGCATTAATTTCTATAAATATCTCTTGAACATCTCTAGAGGTTAATCCTACTCTCATGGTATTAATTCTCTAGTTCAATGTGCTATGACTAATCCTAGACTTCCACTTTCACTCCATGATCTAGGATCTCAACCTTTAAATATATATGACCATCATACATACAAGTAAATTAAGCTCAAACACATTCAATCAAGGAAACTCAACACCATTGAAATAAAATCTCTTTATATAATCATAAAATTATTAGGCTCTCACCCAAATCCTTAGAATTGAAAAGTTAGTTCATTCTAAGAGAAGAAAAAGAATCAAAATTGAAGAAACCTAATGAATTAGAAGAAGAAATCCTTAAAAAGAATAATCTTTCCCTAAGCAATTAATTTAAGAAAACTCTCTCAATCTCTCCAAATCTTTCTCACAAATTTTGAATAGATCTAGATCCAAAAAACTATCTTCAAAATTGCTCTTTTTCTGTCCAAAATAATCCCCAGGAAGAGGTCTCCTTAATCAGTAAAAAGGAAGTCTCTAATCGTATCAGGCAATTTTTCCTGACCAATTTGCATGGGTCATGCATTGGTCGATGCACTTAACTACTGCCATGATCTTATGCTACTAACTAATCAACTTTACATTCACGCATGATCCAATGCATGAACCATACAATAGCCCATGCAAAATTGTTGAAAACAATAATTAAGCTCCTTATTCAAGATTTTCTTATAAAAGCAAATAAAAGAGATAAAGAACTTATTCAAAATAAAAAATACTAATAAAATAATAAAAATTCCTAATTCCTAACCTAAAATTATATACAAAAAGAATTTCTATCAAACTCTCCCAAACTAGGAGTTTTGCTTGTCCTCAAGCAAAAGAAAATCAAATAAAAGAATTTCTCAACTTAACAATTGCAACCTATTGGATTTAGAGAAATACCATAACAACCACACACACTTTAAATTTATAAGAAAATTTAAAACATTCAATTCCATTTTTCAAAATTTTGCAAACAATGTCAAATATCCACCAACTAAGAAAATGACAAAAACTATAATACATTTGTCTCTCTACTGAGGCAATTTAAAATCAAACATCATACAAGTTAGTGTTGCCAAAACTCTCATAACATAATATTATACTAACTCCCATAAGCAAGTACACACAATCAATCTCCATTAACGTAATTTCACATTTAAGCAAGGATCAAAAGGTCTTTATTGGCTCATAACGTGGCTTGAGGTTAGTAGCTTACTAAGGAAATGATAAAAAGTTCAAGCAAGACAATTTCAAGAATCAAATTTACTCAAGGAATACTAAAACCAACCTCTCTTGCTACATTCTCAACAACTACCTAATTTATTATCATTCTACACAAACTTATGAGCAAATTAAGGATAAAATATATAATTGTGAGCCAAAAAATTATGCCAACTTTAACTCAACATAACTTCACAATATCTCAACTTTTAATTTCCTTTTTTTTTGAATAAAAGAAACACTGGTAGTTATGTAATCCACAACTATATACTTACACATATCATATTTCTTCACTAAATTTCTCCATATGTCAAATAATTGCAACTTATGCTCAACCAAACATAAAGGAATACATTCTACTTTCTCATCTCACATCATAGAAATTCTAGTATTGCTTGAGACAAATTCAAATCTATAGACTCTCTTGAAGGGTAGGCAATAACATGGGATATATGGTAAAAGGGATAAGGGTGCCAAGAATAAGTCTTATATACACTCCTAGAGTGTATTTCATGGCTGGAAAAAAGTGCAAAAAGGATAAAATGAAGGTATGGTGGAACTCAATAGGCTAAACAATGAATGTCTAAATCATTTCCTTGATCAAATATGAATCATTATTTCACCTCAAAAGATTGTGTGTCTTCTTCTATAATTAGTGGAAAAGTTTTTTAACAAACTATCAAGTACATCCTTTAAATTTAAACAAATAATCATAATGAGGTGCAATGGTTAAAGCATATTCTTAGTCAAAAGTATATAAGATAATTACTCCTATCATTTATCAAATGCCCTTAAATGTCTAAATTTTCAAAGAAGAAAAATCATGCCTAAATTATCATGGCATTTTAATAAATCCAATCTTTCACAATTATTTCATTGCCTCATACACAAATTCAATTTTTTCCTTTACTCTTTGAACATACAATACTCCAAGAATGTTAGATCACTATTTATAAAAGAAGAGTTGAATTTAATCAGTGAATAATCATAATAACTAACTAATTATAAACACAATCCTAATAATCCTAAATGAATGTAATGAAATTAAAAATTTCAAATCTACGCCCCTCGCCTAAACTTAAAGATAATATTGTCCTCAATGTTTGGTGAAAAGGGAAAAGGAAAACTGAAATTAAGAAAACAAAAACCTCACTCCCTTGTTGCATTTTTTATTTGAATTATGGAGGGAATGAATTTTCTTAGGGCATTAAATGCTTGAAATTCTTATTGCAATTGATTTCTTAGTGTGAATTTGTCATGCATTGTATTCCATCGTTCACAAACAATCACTGATATGAGTGGTGCATTTGATAAAGGAAAATATAATTGAAAACAGTAAAAAACCTAGGTTTAATAGTGTGGTATAGTGATGCATGGACTATTACATAGGCCATGCAACGTCCCATGCACCTAAAAATTGAAATTCCTGTAGTCTAATTACTGTCACAATCTATTAGTCTAGAAATTAATTCCTGGAGCACATTCTATACACTCATTCAAGCTTAATGACATTATGTTATTCCAAGTTCCATAATTGAACTCTCACAAAAATTTGTGACTTAGGATGAAAACATTCAATAGGGTGCAACTTAGAATCACTATTTACAAGCTTTTTTTCTTATCAAAATAACTCAATCTCTAATACATCCACTAAGAATAAATTGAACACAATAAGCATTCCAAGTCAGGTCTATAGGATAACTAAATCATCAAAATCATAATTTTCAGAGAAAATAAAATTATAATTAAATTGTACAAGTTGAAATTTTCCTTTTTGTGTTAACCATCCTGATAATCCACACCTATTTATTTTGCATGCACCAACCTGTGAATTTATTTAAAGCTCAAAATGGAGTGTTCATAAATAATGACAAAATCTAACATGCACACATACATAATAACTAGCAATACTTCACAAAATCAATACCACAGTAGTTCACTTCTTTTACTCAATATTTTAGCTTTTTGAGCTGTAATTTCAAAATCAAATTTAATCCCAAAAATGCATTCCCAAAGTTACACCTATAGTAAAAGTGGTAACTATAAGTTTGTGATTCTTTTCACACAATCATCTAAAATAATCCCAATTGAAGAGCGCATACAATATCCATAATGCTCAAAAAAAATAATTAACCCAACCACATTTCTCAATGCTCGATCACATCTTGACTTCGAGGCATGTCAAAATCATGTAATATTCTTGGTTGTCTATTTCTTTCTCCTTCATTTAATTTTGTTCCATTTGTCTTTCTTTCTCTTTTTATTTCATCAGCCATGGTTGCCTTTTGCGAATTCTTTTTCTATAGTTAGATGCGCCTTCGAATGCAAAACTTACACTTGATTTTAGGATCAAGTTCGAATAACTCTAAACTTTTTGACTGTCATATACACCAAAGATCCACCTATCAAGAGAAATAAACATAATTAGAATCACTTAAATTATTAAAATGTAGAATTAAATATTAGATTAATAAAAATCTTAATTAGAATTGATATTATGAAAGATAAATCCCCGCTAACGGTTATAAAAATTTTTTGCGTATAAAACTCTTGCAAGTGTTGCAAGTGCACAAATCACTTCAAGTAATATACTAAAGAGTAGAGATCGTTCCCACAAAGATTGATTTTCATGAGTACCAAAGAATTAAAATTTCTTATCATCTAGCAATCAAATAATGAATAATAATAAATCTAAAAATCTGAAATTCTAAATAATTTGAAAATATAATTTAGATGAAAAAAACTCTTATGTAAAATGAATTCTAAGGAATTCGGGTTACACGTCAACTCTTTCACAATTACATAAAAAATTTTATTTCTCAAGTGAATTAATTATCCTTGAAGATGGATTTCCTAAATTATCCAATAATATTTTTCAAACAAAATTGAGTTTATTACGATTGAGAATATGCCTACTCTTGCAGTCACAAAACTCAACAATAATGCATTAATTTCTATGAATATCCCTTGAACATCTTTACAGATTAATCCTACTCTCATGGTATTAATTCTCTAGTTTAATGTGTTATGACTAACCCTAGACTTCCACTTTCACTCTATGATTTAGGATCTCAACCCTTAAATATTTGTGGCCATCATACATCCAAGTAAATTAAGCTCAAGCATATTAAATCAAGGAAACTCAACACCACTGAAATAAAATCTCTTTGTATAATTATAAAATTATTAGGCTCTCACCCTAATCCTAGAATAGAAAAGTTAGTTCATTCTAAGAGAAGAAAAAGAATCAAAATTGAAGAAACCCATTGAATTTGAAGAAGAAATCCTTAAAAAGAATAATCTTGCCTTAAACAATGAATCTAAAAAAACTATCTCAATTTTTTTAAATTTCTCTCATAAATTTTGAGAAGATTTAAATTTGAAAAAACTCTTTTCAAAACTACTCTTTTTTTTTTTTTTTTGTCTATACTAATCCCTAGGAAGAGATCTCCTCAATTGTCAAAAAGGAAGTCTTTAATTGCATGAAACAATCTATCCTGACCAATCTATATGGCCCGACACATGAGCCATGCATCAGCCCATGCAGTTAATTATTGCTACAATCATGTGCTACTAACTAGTCAACTTTGTGTTCTCGCATTGTTTGATGCATGGGCCATGCAACAGCCTACGTAACACTGTTGAAAACTGCAATTAAGCTCATTATTTAAGATTTTCCTATGAAAGCAAATAGAAGACTTAAATAACTTATTCAAAATAATAAATACTAATAAAATAATAAAAATTTCTAATTCGTAACCTAAAATTATATACTAAAAGAATTCCTATCAATTCTCCCAAGGCAACGGATTAGGAGGTGATCTCAGTGTCAGAGGCTTCAGCACCCCCTTCTTCTGCAACCTCTCATATACCTTAGATAAAGGCATCCCCAAATCAGTGAACTATTTTGACGCTCTTACTGCATTTAAATTAGTCTTCTTATTCCCCTTGGCCTGAGGCTTAGACAGGGCACTTCTTCTTCCCTCATATTGTCTTTTTGACTCAGATTCCAACTGTTCAGCTTCCAAACCTGCTTTTTGAATGTCTTCAAAGTGTCTAACCAACATTATCTGGATTTTGGTGCCAATACCAGGCAAAGCTCCTTAAATAATTATCCTAACATGTTCTCTCTCTATAGGCCTCGTGGTCTCCTCTGAAGTCATCTTTTTCCATCTTCTAATGCAATCATTGAAGTTTTCACCTATTTTTTGCTTTAAAGATTCTGAATCTTACAATGTGACCTCTAGATTTGAATTACAAGCACTGTGCCTTTCGAAAGGTTTTGTCAACTCCTTCCAGTCTCCTCTGATAGTTGTTGGCTAGTTAAAGTACCACGACTTAGTGGACCCTTCCAATGATAGCTCAAAAAGATCAAACATGGTATCTGTCAAAACCCCAGATGCCTTTATAACCAGTACATATGAATAGACATGGTTCTTAGCATTTTGGATCCTCATGGATTTGGAAGCTCTGACATATGAAAGTTAGCTAGTAGCTTCTTAAGTTTACAGGCTAGCAATTCCTCAATGACTGTTCTCCCTTCTAAACCCTTAGTACCTAGGACCTTTTGTATTTTCTCTAAGTATTTGGCAAAGTCATCAAACTGGGTGCACTCTTTCTCACTCTGTAGGGGTTTGTCCGAAATGGCAATCATACTTCTCACGTCTTTGGCAAGCTTGCTTTTATGGTATTCTTTCATCCTAAATAGATCATCATCAATCACCATAGGTTGGGGCACTTCCATTGGTGCTTTCATTTTGTCCATTATATTAATAGAGGTCTTTCCATTTTAAAAATCTCATTAACACACTTGCTTACTTCCTTAGTAATCCTTTCTTCCATCTTTTGTTTGAAGTCAACCATCATTTTTTCTAAGATCTTTAGTGGTATGGTTTGTTGGGTCAACTTTTTGGCTTGAGCTTAGAGTCTTACTCTTTCTAGCAAGTCGATTGCTCTTTCTCTTCTACAAAGCTTTAGATGAAGCTATGATGACTGTAAGACAAGGATTATCAGTGATGCATAAATAGGTAATTGAGGCATGTATGCATGTTATGCACAAATTGCTTTGTAAAAGATCTTTCTAACCTTATTTCTCCCTCACACAAGGTTTAGTTTCTCTTTTCTAGATAGGGACTCATTCTTATACCATCATGGGGTAAAAAATATGCAGGGTTACCTCAAATCAAGAAGAGTTAAAGTCTCAAAATAACATACACATAAAAGTGTTAAAAGGAAGAATTTTTTACATTAATTGAAGAAATATGTACAAGCAAGGAAAGATATCCCTTTAGAGAGAGAGAGAGAGAGAGATGGACATAAAAAAACATTTACATGGCACGAAAACAGGAATACATAAGTTTTAACATATGAGGGATAATTACATTGAGAGAGGTAGGGTAACATTTATGCATACATTAGGGATACATAACCATGTTCTTTGAGAACTTTCACCTTTCTTTGAAGAAATGCAAACATGTGGGGTATCATATTCCTAGATACTATTAGCTCTTACATGTACTTAATGGCTGAAAGGGTTGTTGTAGTTGATTACTCCCATACGCTTAGAGGACGGTTATTGTGAACCCCTATTTGATATATTCAAAGGTACTAGGCTTATGAGTGATAAATCCTCCTCGCAATCTTTTAAGCTTGAATGGAGCTTAAGTCTCAAGTTTAGAGGACCATCGATCTGTCTAAGGGCAACCTAGTGCTCGTGGTGAAGTATGGAGGCTACATGAATGTAGTGGACTTACTCAATAATAAGTTTAAAATATTAAAAGTGAACTAGAGATTAAACACAAAATCAATTTTCAATGGAAAGCAAGAATCATAAACATGCAATGTAAAGCCTAATAGAGAATTTCTAATAGCCTAGAGTTAGATCATCACAAAATGATCCTAGGATTGATGAATCCTCCCTTTATGTAGCTCACAAAGAGCTAGACATCCACATGCATGGCTAACCATGGTGGGGTTAGTATGAAACTCAAAGAAAAGAAAAAAGTGTAAGGCCAAGGTATTAACTATGTACTCCAAGCACAAACACAATCACGAAAGGGACTATCAAGGTCATTAGAACCTTAAGTTCCTAACTTGATCACTATCCTAAATGGTCAAAATAGAATCGAAACCATCATAGAACCAAAAGTTAAATAACATGGAGCATTATATGTAAAAGGGTTGCAAAACCACTTTAAAACCATACTAAGGTCCCATTTCAAGATGAATTGGAATCCTAAGATGTTATTCCTCATCCCATTATGTTATTAGAACATTGGAACATCTTAAAAAGGTTTTAAAAAATAGGAAATATGAATGGAAAAAAGAAAAAAAACTTGCAAATATGTCTATCAGTCAAATTAGATTGTACAGCCTAGGATGAAGGTTGTACAGCCTAAAAACAAAGTTATGCAACCTACTGTCAAGGTTGTAGAGCCTTTATTTTCTAGGTTCCCTTAAAATAAAAAGAAAATAAAGGGGCAGAAAAAGGGGTTTAGGGTTTTTGGATGCCTTCTTTGATGAATAATTATCCTTAAAGACACGTCACAAGTTCATTATCCTTCAAAATGCTTAGGGAATGCATAATTATTAAAAGAAAAGACCTAGTTCTACCATAGAGTGGGTTAGGATGAGTTAACGCTTAAGGTTTTTACGTTAACGAGTGTTTGAGAGTAAATTTTGGTAGAGTGACTTTAGGGTTGTCCAAACCTTTTCTCCTCTTCAAATGAGGGATTATTTATAGGTGATGGATGAGTATACTAAACCTTAAAATGGTTCTGGACACATCATGGTTGCATTTAATCGTAGGGAGGGGGATGGATCCCTAAGAATTAAGGTTTGCATATAGGCTATATAGCCAAGAATGGGTTATACATCCATCTGTCAAGATCGTATAGCTTTAGGGTTTATGGGGGACTCGTTCTAGAAAATTCCAAGGGTTAAGGTTTAGAGAAGGGTTGTACATATGGGCTATACAACCAAGAATGGGTTGTACATCATTTGTTAAGATTGTACAGCCCTATGGTTTAAGGGGGGACCAATCCTAAAAAATTCTAAAGGTTAAGTTTTAGGGAAGGGTTGTACAACCCTATGTGTAGGTTGTACAACCCTATTTGTTAGGTTGTATAACCCTGCTTTGTGGGTTGTACAACTCATATGCCCAAGTTGATAACTTAGGCTATAGTTGTGGGCTTGGCTTTAGGCTTTTAGCTTTAGGCTTGGCTTTGGGATTTTGGCTTTAGGCTTGACTTTAGCAATTCCCTCTACATTCCGGGGAATGTATTTAGTGATTCTCATTATTGAGTTTTGCATCCAAAGATCCTGTATCTGATGCTTACACTTTGCATTCTAAGTCTCTATGACTTCGAGAGATTAGAAATGTAAAAATTAGCTGGAAGCTTCTCAGGTTTGTGAGTAAGTAATTCCTTAATGTATATTCCCTTCTCCAAACCTTTAGCACCTAGAGCCTTATGTGTTTTCTCTAATTGTTTGGCAAAGTCATCAACTCTAGTGGTCCTCTTCTTGCCTCCATGGTTTATCTAGAACATCCTTAATACTGCCCACTTCCTTTGAGAGCTAACTCTCATTATACTTTTTCATCCTAAATAGATCATCATTAATCACTACAGGTTAGGGTGCTTCCATTGGTGCTTTCCCTTTCCTAATTCTATTAGTAGAGTTCTCCCCCCTCCCCTTTTTAGAATCTTATTAATGCACTTGTTCACCTCCTAGATAATTCTCTCTTCCATTTTATAGTTAAAGTCGACCATCATCTTTTTTAAGGCCTCGAGTGGTATGTTTGGCTTTATGATTAGGTTAAAATTTTGGCTCAGCCTCGATGTCTTACTCTTTCTAACAAGTCGGTTAGCTTTTTTTTCCCATGAGGGCTTGGATGGAGCTATGATGGCTATAAGACAAGGGTTATCAATATGATGCATGAATAGGTAATCAATGCATGTATGTATGATATGCATAAATCACTTTAGACATGGTCCTTCCAACCTTATTCTTTCCTACACAAGAGGTCCAGTGGCTCTTTTCTAAGTGGGGTCTCATTCTTATACCATCATGAGGCAAAGAATGTATGGGGTCACCTCGAACTGATAAGAGTGTAAGTCTCAAAAGAATATATAGACAAAGGTACTAAAAGGAAGAACCCTTTTACATTATTAGAAGGAAAATGTACAAGAAAGGAAAGATTTCCCTTTAAGGAGAGAGGGATGTACATAAAAAGCATTTACTTGATGAGAAAGGGGATATACAAGTTTTTTTTTTTACATATAAGGGGTGGTTACATCAAAAGGGGTGGGGTTACATTTATGCTTACATCAGGGATACCTAACCATGTTCTTTGAGGACTTTCACTCTCCTTTGAAGAAAAAATACAAGCAAGTGGGGTGCCCTATTACAAGGTACTATTGGCTCTTATTTGTGCCTAATGGTTGATAGCGCTATTATAGTTGATGGCTCCTATAAGTTTAGAGGCAATTGTCATAATCATCCATGACATACCTGGAGGTACTAGACTTATGAGTAATAAATCCCCCTTGCAATCTCCTAAGCCTGAATGGAGTTTAAATCTCAAGTTTGAAGAACCATTGATTTGTCTAAGGGCAACCTAGTGCTTATGGTGAAGTGTGGAGGCTACATGAATGTAATGAACTTAATCGCTAACAAGTTTAAAAAGTTAAAAATGAATTAGAGATTAAATATGAAGTCAATTCGAGTCCATAATGGAGTCGCCACTTGTACACCTTAGTTTTCACTCGAACTATTGGAATCTTGCATACAACTCCAACTTTTTATTAATCAATAAGAGATTGAGAGGATGAGGATCTTTACATTGGTAATGACCCCAAGATATGGTATGTGTTTGGACCAATAGGGGATCCTTTTAGGCCTTATGCAATTCAAAGCCCCAAGTCTAAAGTGAAGCTCATTGAAGGACCAAACGTGAGATAATACATTGGTACTATCCCTAGCAAATGTGGAGTCGCTATCCAATTTTGGTCAGGACAATGATCCAAGAAAGGTAAAATTTGAACCTAATTTAAGTCAATTAGAAGGCCTATTTCGCCTTCACCCTATCAGATATTAGGTTTAAAAATTGGGTATGGCTCGTGAAAAAGGTTAGGCACCCTCAACCCATTTGGATATTGGGATTCGAGTTTTGGGAATTTTTTTTTCCACTTTTAATATTATAATCGAATTATTGATTAGTCCTATTAATGGTCGTAAGCATGCTTCTAACACAATCAAGCCAATCAAATCATTTCATCAGTCTAAAAGGAGTGGGGTTATGAATCATGGTATGGGGATCATCATACATCTATTCAAGCATAATCATCTAAAAAGCGAAAGGAGGTCATATATCATGGCATAGGATTTATCATACATCGTCCCCACATGTCACACATCACAATCATCCATAATCATATAGGACGATGATGTGATAGTATAAAGCACACAAATAAAACCATATTACCATGTCTCTAATGCAAAGGTACCTAAACACGCATCTAAGTCTATAATAAACATATCCCACATCACAAATCAGCAAGCAAAACAAGATCAAAATATATGAAACATGAACATCAAAAGAGGTAAACATGCAATGAAAAGCACTCTGAGGATGTTGAATGGCCTAAGGCAAAACTCATTTCAAAAGATATCTTAGGGTTAATGAATCCTCCCTCTCATTGCTCACAAAAAATAAGGCATCCATAGGCACTACTAACTATTGAAAAGGTTAGAATGCAAATCAAACTGGGGGATTGTTTGGCAAAAGCACTATTCATATACTATATGCATGAACACAAACATAAGAAGATCTCTCAAGATTATTAGAACCATAAGTTCCATAATTGGTCATTGCCCTAAAGTGATTAAAATAGAGCCAAAATTATCATTAAACCAAAATGCAAGAATACAAACATGAGCATAAGGTAAAACATGAAAACCATTTCAAATCCTATTAAAACTCTATTTTTGAAGTGAATAAGGATCCTTGGCCATTGGGTTTTCTCCTATTATGCCATAGGAGTTATAAAAAAACTATAAAAAGTAGTATGGAAAAGAAAAAATATGAAAAGGAAGGAGAAATTTTTACAAGACCATATCTATAAAAGTAAGGTTGTACAACTCTAAATGGTGGGTTGTATAGCCTATGCCAAGGCTGTACAGCCCTTAAATTCTACATTTTTTGAAAATAAAAAGAAAGATAAGAGGGGAAGAGAAAGGGAGATTGGAGGTTTCCTGGATTTCTTTAAGTATTCTTTACTCTCAGAGGCTCACTAGATGTCTAATATCCTCTAAAATGCTTAAGGAATGCTCAATGATGAAGAGAAAAGGACTTGTTCTACCTTGGAATGAGTTAGGGTTTAGGATTTTTATGCTAACTATGATTTGAAGGGAAATTTTATTAGAGTTTTATTAGGTTTTCCAAGCCTCCTCCTTTCCTTTTCAAGTAGGGGTACTTATAGATAATGGATGGATGCATAGAGCCAAAAAATGGTTTTAGTTGTAGGTTGTTCATGTCTAATCATAGAAAAGGAGGTGGATCTCCTAGAATTAGGGTTTGCACACATGCTATAAAGCTAAAAATGGGTTGTACATCCATCTGTCAAAGTTATACAGCCCTAGGGTTTCATCGAGGACTAGTTCTAAAAGGTTCCCTTGCCAAGGTTTAAAAAAGGTTGTACAACCCAAGAATGGGTTTTACAACCTTATCTTTTGGGTTGAATAACCAAGCTAAGTGGGCTATATAACCCATTAATCTAGGTTGGCAGATTTGGGTTTTGCTTTTATGCTTTTAGTCTGAGGTTTGGTGTTGCCTTCTTCCTAGGTTTTCTAAGGCCTTGTTTCTCTTCCTTTAGCCTTTCCCTTTGTATTTTGGAAAATGTATTCAGTGATTTTTATCATTAGGCTTTGTATCCTGAAACCTAAAATCTGATGCTTATAATTATACAAACAAACTACTAGTTGTATAGCCTTCTTAGTGGTCTGTCAATACCACAAACAAGTTTGCACAGCCCACCAAAACTAGTTTTTAAAATAAGAAGAGAAAATAAGAAAGGGAAAGAAAGAGGGTTAGTGGTTCTAGAATTTTTTTTTTTTCCTTGTCTTGCCCTTAAAGGCATAATAATTTGTGTTTACCCTTCAAAATGTAAAGGGATATGCACAAATAGATGTTGCAATGCTTATAATATCACCTTAGATCTTTATATAAATGGGTTTAGGGTTTAGTTTTTTATGTTAGGGTTATTTAAGCAGCAATTTCAGCAGGGTTTTGTTAGGATTTTTCAAGCCTCTCTTTCTTTGTCAAATGAGGGGTATTTATTGATGATGAATGGTTGCACTAGAGCTAGGGTGACTTTAGCTACAATATATTCTTGACCCATAATAGATAAGAGATAAGAATATTTTGGAGTTTAGCGCTTTAGGATGGTTTGTACATCCAAAAGGTTGGCTTTATAGACCTTTAAGTTGGTTCTACAGCTATCTGGACGGTAGCTATCCAGGTTTTAGAACTTTTTTTCTACTCGAGATCTTGCCTTAGCTGTATAGCCAAGTATGATGGTTGTATAGCCATCTAAAAAGTGGCAATATGGTTTTTAAATTGGGCTTGATTGGGTCTTAGGCTTTATTTGGGTTTCATCTAAGGCTTTTTTAAGCTTTGCTCTTCTTCTTTTGTAACTTCCTCTTATATTTTTGAGAGATAAATCCAATTGTTTTTCACAATTACTCTTACATCCTAGGACTCAAAATCCAATGCTCATAGTTTTTCCACTACTTTGTGGGGCTTGGAAAATAATATTTGAGAAATAACCATTTGAACAAGGCTCAACAAAGTAATATTGAAATGTAAACATGAGAAAGCACATCAAAGGATATAACTTTTTAGTTGCTCCTCAAGTTGGTATTAAAGTCTTTAGACTGCCTAAGCAGCTCTTTAGCAAGTATTGGGCATCCTAATAACTTTCTAGTAGATATTAGGGATTGTAATAGCTTTCTAGTAGGTATTGGGCATCCTACCAGCTTTCTAGCAGGTACTAAGAGTTTTAATAGCTTTTTAGTAGGTATTAAATTTGTTTTGGCAGCCCTTCAACAAGAACTAATATTGGGTACATGTCCACAACAACTTTCTAGTAAGTATTGAGTTTGTCAGTAGACTTCTTATAGTTACTAATATTTTTGAATCTTTTTATAATGCTAACAATTCTAGTGGAGCAATTTAGTTCAAGAACTCTTTCTACATTCCTTAGAATAGTTTTGTGTTATAATAGCCTTTCCAGCATTTACTGGAGAAGAATTTGTACGTTGATAGTTGATGTAAGGTTGCAATGGTTCAAGCAATAATTGGGGTTAAGTATTTTGCTAAAATAGTCATCTTAGTGCAAATTCGCTTGCGAAGTCCTTCTGATGTCCATGGGGAGAAAATATTGGCAATAAAATGGTAATTCTATAATTTGATGAAAATTTAAGGGTTTAACTAGTTTTTCTAAGCTTTAGGAGCCTAAGGGGTAGCTTGATCATTTTACTGTGGGTTTTCCTTTCATCTTCTCTTTTTTCCCTTTTACCTTCTACAAGACTAGTGGTCTATACAATAGGGCTCCTGTTTGTATAGCCAACTTAAATTAAGACACGATGCCACAATATAATTTTGAGACATAGAGGGGGCATTAGTTGTTTGTATAGACATGGATTATTTGTATATATAGCCTCTCCTATAGAAAGGCCCATAATCGGTCCTAGCATTATTTGTGCATTTTCCTCCCTTCTACTTTCTCTCTCTTGCAAATTCTTTAAACTTAGCTCTGAGTTTCCCTTGCTTTGGAGTTGCGATAGCCAAGTTTGATGATGCCATGTTTGATGCTTCTGCTAACTTTCCTGAGAAGGATAACATCGTCTACAATGCTCTGGGGTAGCTAAAGGTTGCTTAGGGTTTTGCTTCTATTTCTCCCCTTTTGTGTTTCTTACCTAAGATTGTGCCAAAAAGTCTGGACACGAGTAGAGATATATTGGACGTTTATAACCTGTACGCCCATTTAGCTAGTGCGACTTCAGGTTTGATGGGTATCCTTCTTTATTTTCTTTGATTAGTTAATTTTTACTATTTTCTCTTTCTATCACTTTCAGCACTTTTCATGATAGGTACTATCTGCAAATTGTCTTCTACATGCAAACACTAGGTTAGCCTTATAAAATTACATTAGACTATAGAACACTTACCTTTAATATTTCGAGATTTATTTGTTAACCGCCCATTGGTCTTTTATCTTGGTTTGTGTACTATATTGGTTTCTTGATATCTGTACAAAAATTATCCAAGTTAATTTATAAAATAATCATAGAAAATTGAAACACATACAGGAAAAATTTTATGATTTATCTTATTATTATTTTCTAAAATTTTTACTAAAATTTGACTTAAGTCGTGCAAATTTTCATGAAACTTATGTATATATAGTTGCTAAACCAAATGTCAAAAAATTTGGCAGATTATATTGATTGTTATAATTTTTTGTGAGATTACTCAAATTGCTTCTTGTTATGTTTGTGCATATTTTGTAGTTGCACCATAGGCCTTTGTCACTACTGTAATTTAGAGATCTTTTTGCTCTGATTTTGAATTCTTCGGGTCCTTTATGCATTTAAGAATATATTGAATTTATCATTATTTCACATGAAATTATACATCTCATATGTTTGAAACTTACAATTTTGTGTTGATGGCTTGGTGTTATTTCTCAATAAGTGTATCCCATAATGACCTCTTCTGCTGAATATTATTTGGTTTCCAATCTTCTCTTTCTTGCCATGCTCAGCTAGATTTTTCTTCTTTTGTCTTTACTTTCAGTCATGAGATCTTAATTTCTCTTATTTGATGTCTTATTCAACAGAGAGGTGAATCTATCACTCTGGTCGAGGTCAGGCTTAAAAGCTTGCTAGCATGTGTGATGGCTCGCTTCAAAGTGATCGGCTTTTACCTTTCCTGTAAACACTTCCAAACAAGTCAGAACATAGCGATTTGACCATGATATAGGTGTTAGCTAAGCGATGGATGGACACTACACACTTTGCATCTGCCCTAGATTAGAAAGCTCACACTTACTCCCATAGACTTTATTTTTATGACAAGGATCATGTGCTCCAAGATTCCTCAACCAACCAATGTGAGCGTATATGAGTAAATCCTGTAGAAATATTACACATGTCGTCTCCTTGGATGTATCCCCAAGATAAGGGAGAATCTCTCTTTTAAGTGTTTTAGCTTAAAGAAGGATGTTTCAATCGCCATTGACAATAGCCTATAATAGGTAATATATTAGATGGCCTACTACTTTCTTTTATATAGCCTCTATGGGACACTATTCACTTGCCCTATAGATACAGTTGAGATTTACCTACTAATGATCCTCGAGGACATGGGATTGATTCACTATTTCAACTAGGGCTTGGTGGCAATCACTCACTCATGTGGTTATCTCAATTAGTACTGTCGATGGCTGCCCTACATGGGTTGGGTATGATGGATGCTTGAGGTAACCAATATATTTGAGCTTTCTTTTATTTATTAATTTATCTCTTTTGCCTTTATTTAGCTAATATTGCATCTCTAACAAGCTTATTTAGCTAATGTTACATCTCTAACAAGGGTGGGCTATGGAAATAGTGTTGCTAGTTAGCAACAATTCTCTACCAGACATGGATGATTGCTACCTCCACTTCTAGCAATGGAGTTTTGCTCACCATGAGGAGCTGTCTGTTGAGGTCAAGCACAACTACTTGAACACGATTACCACGGCTTAAGTACATTTGATCTGCAAAATAAAGTTTATCATTGGTTTTTACATCATTATTACAATTTGGTCAAATGCTAATAATAATGAGATTGGGATTCATGTTTTTCTTACTATTATGCTTAAACTAGATAGGGTGGTCTACTAATAGGTGGCAACATGAGGTAGTCAAAGCAAAGGATCACTCCTTCAGGCAATGCTTGTTGATAGGGCCCTCAATCTAAGAATGGTATTTTTGAGAAAGAGTATTCCTTTAATGCGAGAGGCTAGATGCAAGATCGGTGCCTTAGTGTTTGCTTGTCAATATGTTTTAGGCAATAGATCTAAAGGAGGATGAGCTTTGATGTTTAGACTAAGGGAGTAGCTTGTTACTAGCGACATCAAGTATAAGACTTTGATGGTTGGGGCTTTATTAAGGATGATCCCAGTGTAGAAGGCAATGATTTAAGCATTTCCCAATTTCAAGGCTCACATGGGGACTATGTTACATCATAGTGTACGACGCACTATAGCTCACTCGGAGAGGAGGCTTATAAAGCCAACTCCTGTTATTAGGTACTACAAATAAGCTTATACTATAAAGGCTAGTGGTCTAGATCTGATCATAATTAGTAAGTTAGATCCTCTCTTCTATAACTTGGTGGAGACATGCATTACCTCGATCGTCGATTTTATGATGGTCGTTAAGATTATAAGTTGACAAGCACATTTGAGCCAATTGGCAATACACATGTAAGTATTATTTCTTTTTCATTCTTTTATGTTGGCTTGTTTGTTCTCGATTATGACTGTTGATGAAATACTTATTTCCAAATTCCATGTGTCTATGTTGAGGCTATGTTTGAACCCATGTCACGCTTAAGAAGGCTCTCACTCAACAGACTCACAAGATTTAGGTTAGTAAAAGAAAATGCAAATTATGAATGCATGAGTATGATTGTATTGGTGTGTGCATTTTATATAATTGCATTATTGTGTGCATTTTTATTTCTTAATCATCCTTAACACTTGTATTTGTTTATAGGAGGTAGTCTACCATCAGGCGCAGGAACTATGGAAAATAGAGAATCAACTAGTGACGCTCGAGACTCAGGTAAAGCATCTAAAACGGCAAGCCTATTTAGAGTTAGAAGAGGATGTTAAGATCTCAAATGAGGAGGAGGATGAGGATTAAGGCATTCATTGCAAGCACTCAATTTAGTTCTTCAGATTTTGTTTCCTTTTTTTCCCATTATTATACTGTTTATTGTATTGGCACTATTGGATAATTGTTTAGGCAAGTTTTAAGGCCCTATTTTGGATATAGATTGGATGGTTAAGAATTTTAGAAAATATTTTGAGGTATTTCGACCTTGATTGTGTGAAACTCTAATGCTTTTTATTAAGAATGGATGCATATTTTCTCGCCTTTCATGTTCTATCGTGATATGAGTAAATGATTGAGCCATTTTGCTTGTATGCATGTATTCATGTCTGTTAAAATAAGTGCAAAGTGAATCGGATGCCTAAAATACAAAAGGAAATGTTGCTAAAAAATTTATAGAAAAGTGGTATATATAGACCACTAAGTTATCTGTACAGACTACTTAAAGGCTACATAGCCTACTTATCCTATTTACAATTGTCAATCACTACTCAACTTTGTTCTCTCTATAATACCCCATCCTCGATTTTCATGTTCAAATCTACCATTTTGCATATTTTAATATGGCTAAAACATCTTTAAAGTCACTCGCACCCTAAAATTAGTTAGATTTGCCTTAGGCAGGTTTAAAAAACCTTCATTACCTTTCATCTATCTAGATCAATATGGATTTTCGTCAAGCAACTTGTGCCTTATGGGATCCCACTACCTATTCCTTCCACTTTAGAGATATCGAGATCTTCCTACTACTAGAGGAATTTGATGTCATTCTCAGCTGCCAGATCAAAAGAGCTGACTAGATTGTATTGTGGCACCTAAGATACCCCTATATTCAAAAAATGATTGGGTTGTTTGACTTAAGTTATGAGGAGGTTCCCATATACACTTTAGGAGAAAAGAAGATCCTCACATCCCCACTTCTTACTCTTCACTCCTCTAGGGGTCAAGCTTGAGTAGCTCGAGCCCGTATGTTGGTAACTGTCTTGATAGGATAATTTTTGTTGTGATGGAATGACGGGGAGATTGACATGTAAATGTTGACTCTTATTAAAGAAATTGAGCTTGGAAAAATCCAATCTCAATAATTCTTAGTGTGACCATTGTAGGCTTGAATAAGGTGTCTCTTGGTATCAGTGACTCTTTCTTTATGAGCCCATTGTTGCTTTGCGTATAGATTTCTCCTATAACCTTTTTATTTTATTATTCCTTTAATTTTAATTTTTTTTTTTACTATCCTAACTTTTGTCTAGACTGTCATTATGGGTTTTCAATCCAGCGAATTACTCATATTAACTTAAGCCATCCTTTTGAATTTTCAACCTTGTTGGACTAGGTTGATTTAACCTAAGTCATGAAACTCTTTTGATCTTGACAATAGAGATTGATCAATTCTAATATTTTCATTAAGTATTGTTTTGCAGATTATAAGTTAGATTTTGTCATTGAAAGTAAGATGGAGTCCAAATCTCCAACCTTGTAAAGTTCACTTTAATTCGCAGTGAGTGTATTATAAATTGTGACCGTGAATTAGTCTCAAGGAAGATAAAGCTAGGCCAGAGGAATTCACAGACAACTTCACTGCCGCAACATACCCAAAGTTAGCAAAGCCTTAGTCATAGAAGAATTTGCAGTGTGTGTCACGCCTTAGTCACGACTGTGAATTTCATAGTGACAAAGGAGGGAACCAAAGCCACAACCACAGCTTGCCAAGTGTCCCAGGTGTCCGTTGAAGATCAAAAATCGTGAGGACAAAAGTTTGTTCACGACCACATCTCAAGCAGTTGAAGTTTCTCTTCAAAATAGAGGAATTTGCAATCTCAGTTGTATCCAAGGCGTTGATATCT
This sequence comes from Omphalea diandra, assembly GCA_949677035.1. Lineage (NCBI taxonomy): Eukaryota > Viridiplantae > Streptophyta > Magnoliopsida > Malpighiales > Euphorbiaceae > Omphalea > Omphalea diandra. The sequence goes on from CATIWR010248650.1 coordinate 23,951, forward strand.
CACCACCGCGACTTTTAAGAGTGGTTAGAATACAATGACTATATTTTCTTGGATGACCAACAGAAAGCTGACATGAAGACTAGTCATTAGACACAAACGAGATTTTCAGCTGAAATTGGAAATTCGCGACAACAAATAGTTAGTAGCAATCGCAACTTCAGCCTGACAAGCTTTTAATGTTGAATATGCCTAGCACATCACTTTGAGATTTGTTTATAGTTTTAGTCTAACATCTCTTTGGTGGATATGAGCTATAAATACTCCACCAAACATATCTAAATGCAAGAGAATTCATTAATTTGTAACCAAACTCTTGCAAATTTGCTACTCATTCTTTCAATTCTTATTTTTGCTTTAGTGATTATTTGGTGTGAGCAATAAACACCATTATAAGAGGTTTTAGTGTGAGCCTTGAAACACTTTTAAGAGATTTTTGTGTGAGCCTAGAAAATACAAGTTGTAAAAGTTTGGTGTGATCTTGGAAACACCATTTGAGTTTAATGAAATATCCAATTATAGAGAATTGGGAAGTGGATGTAAGTTAGTTAACACTTGAATCACTATAAACACTTTGCCAATTTCTCTCTTCTTCTACTCAACTTATTAACCACCTTATCCTTCATTTTATTTTTTAATTGAACACCAATTCAACCCCCCCTTCTTGTTGCCCTAGGCCAATAAGTGGTATCAAAGCTAAGTCTCACAAACAAACCTTAATTAAGTGAGCAAAGATCATGGCACAAGAAGGAATCCACTCACACCTTAAGCCTTACTTTGATGAAGCTGACTATACTTATTAGAAGTATAGGATGGAGATCTATCTTGATACAGATGTGATGGATCTTTGGGATGTTATGGTTAAAGAATGAAAGCCACTCACCAGAGTGGTGATGGGAGTGAAGAACTCATTCCTAGAGAAGAATGGGTTGAAGGGCATAGAAGATCAAATGGCAAGAATAAGAGAGTCATGGCAATTCTTCTAAGCTCTCTCTCAAGAGAAGAGATTGGAAGAGCACAACATTGCCAAATAGCCCATGGGATATGGAAAGCATTGAAGAACTATCACGAAGGCACTACATTGGTTAAATCCAGTCGGCTAGAGATGTATGTGACAGAGTGGGAGTTATTCATGATGAAGGAGGATGAGAGCAACATCGACATGACCAATAAACTCCTAACAATCGTCACCAATATGAAGAAATTTGGTAGGATTCTCACAAATCATGAAGTAAACTCTAAAATTTTAAAGTCTTTGCCTCTTAAAAAAATTTTAGTGTTAGAGTGTGCAGTATCTAAGAATCTAATCCAAAAATAGGGAAGGTGTCAATGGATGTCTTGATAGGCAAACTCTTAACTCGTGAGTTAGCCTTAAAGAAAGATGAAGAGATGAAGACAATGAGGGGCCAATAAGAAAAATCTAGAAAACATGAAAAGAAAACCTTAGCGCTCAAGTCCACTTCTAAAAAGAAGGAAGTGGACGTTAGTTCAAGTGAAGAAGAAAGTGACAAGGAGAAAGAAGATCTAGCAATGCTTTTTAGAAGGACTAAAGAGCTCATTAGAAGAAGAAAGAAAGAAGAAAGTTTAAGAAAGCTACTCTTTATCCTAGAGAGAGATCAAATGAAGTCACTTGTTATGAGTGTGGCAAACAAGGCCATATCAAATATGATTGTCCCAAACTAAAGAAGAAGAAGAATAATAAGAAGAAAGGGGACAAAGAGAAGAGAAAAAGCTTCAAAGCTACTTAGGATGATAGCTCAAGTGAGGATGAAGAGATTGCCAACATATGCTTCATGGCTCAAGAAGACTCTCCTAATGAGGTAAGCACTTCATCTCATTCTCATTCAGATTATGATAACTTAGATGATGTAGATGAAGAGCTTCTAGAAGCTCTCACTATGAAATGTGACAAGTATAAGTCACAAATTAAATCTTATAAGAGAAAATGCTCAAAATTAGAGGATGATTACAAATCCCTTGGTGATCTTATAAATGAATTGAGGACTTCAAATGAAGAACTCAAAAAATCAGTGGAAAATCTTTCCAAATCATCTTCATCATTAGCTTTATTGAGAAAAGAGAATGACTCCCTAAAAGGAGAAGTCATTGAGCTTAGAAGCTCTATCTCTAAATTTCATAAGGGAAAGGAAGTCTTGGATACCCTAATAATATCACAAAGGCCACCCTTAATTAGACATGGTTTAGGCTTTAATGGAGCCTTTTCATCCACACCATTACCTACTACATTCATTAAAGCATCAAAACATCAAACCTCAAGTGTTAAGGTCATGAGGAAGAAAAGTGCTCTAAGTACTAAATTCCCAATGCCTAAAGGCAAAGGGAAAGCACAAAATGACTCAAGGCCTACTTCAATAAAGGCCAATCATGCTTACATGTATAACAAAAAGCATGCTCACACACATAAACACAAACAATTCTCTACTAGTCCTCATCACTCAAGCACTTGCATGCACTTACATAACCAAAGCATGAGAAGGCCTCCTACTTATACTAAGTTTGTGCATAGGAGAAAGACTCACAAGTCTAAACTCCAATGTCACTATTGCATGAAGTATGGGCACATTAATATTCATTGTTATATTAGGAAGGCTCACCTCAAATTAGAGGACCCTTCAACTCCTAACCTTTTAGGACCCAAGTATGTTTGGGTACCTAAGAAAAAGTGATTTTTTTGTATTATGTAAGGATTTGTGGCAA
>CATIWR010248657.1:0-19741 GCA_949677035.1 Omphalea diandra
CAACCTTTATGGTAGGGCTTCTTCAAAGTATTGAGATCCTAACATTTGATACATACATGATTATAAGTATATCAAAATGATTATGAATGCTTGGTATGCAGTTATGGCATGATTCATGCAAGTGTACCTAGTGTTTATACATATTTTCCTTATATGGCAGCTTGAGCTTGCTACATGGTCATAGTAATAACTCCTGATATACTTATCCAAATGGCTTGATTTTTTTTTCAAACAAGCTAGACATAAGGTGGGATAACATATTCAAATTTCAGGCTAATATCAGATACACACAAAATGTGGTGAATTTTTAAATGTTGCCCTGTTGCACTGTCCTCTCAGCCTGGGTAGGTCTTACTCTCTTGGGTGTATCTCAAATTGTACAAATCCAATGGCAATAATAATCTTCCATCATTTACAAAACATATAAAGAAACATTTTTCATGTTTTACTCATTATCCAATTCAGTCTATAAGGTCACCAAAACAAAAGACCAATCTCGAGGCAAGTAGGTTCATAACATGTTGACAACTAGTCATGATAAAGGGACAATATCTCAGTAACCATGCTTGATTGGGCAACAATATTTCACAAGTATGTAGGTCATACATAAATATACAACTTTTAAGTTTGGACCATCATCAAATTCTGAGTCTATGGTCATCAAATTCTTGGAAAACTGAATTAAAAGAAAGGTGGTGTGCCATCCTGGCACAAAGTCAGTCCCAATCATTGAGCCATATCTCTTTCCACACAACAAATTAATCAAAACTGCTTAACAGGTATTTAGAGGGAATATAACCCTACAAGTTTAATGTTTTTTACTCTATCAAAATAAGAATATAAAGCCATCAAAATATAACAAAATAGAAGACTGAGATAATCTCAGTTCGTTTTTTAACCAGTCCTGATGAAGGAGCCATTTCTCTTAACACACATAGAATCAAGTAAAACTATTTCATATGAATTTATATGGGACATAAGGCTACAACTTTCATGTTTTTCACTTTCCCCAATTCCTCTTCTAGGGTTAAAAAATCATAGGTGAAAAATTCTACTCTAATAGCAAAATCAACAGAATCAGCTCTTGTTCTCTTGTATTACAACTTCCATAATAGAGCTCTACCTCAATTACTCCATAATTCTCACTAACCACTCATGATTAACATGTCATGAGAGGTTAATTTTAGTTGAGAAGAAGATAAATTACTTACCTATTGTCCCAGAATTGGAAAACCTTAGGCAGCCCAGACGTATTCCTCTCATTCTTCTTATTATTTTTCCTTTCTTCCTTTCTGTCTTTCTTCTTTAGCTCTCTCTCTCTTTCATCTAGTGTATTTCGACCTTATCTCCTTTCTTACCAGCCATAATGGCATATAATTATAATTTGTATTCTTACTCTAATAGGACAAAAGATTGGTGGCTTGTTCCTATTGGTTGAAAGTTAAACAAATTTTCTTTTAGTCCCTTTTCTTTATTCCTTCATCACCTTCGTCCATCCTTTAATTTCTAGATGTTCTTTATACTTTTAGATGAGCTTTCAAACACCATTATTTATGATGCTAATTATAGCACACAACATGAAATAATTTGTCATATAACTATGCAAACACTGCATATATGTACAAGCATCCCAAATGCAACGGTGAAATTGTCATTGTCGTGTTTTTACAATTCACATGTCTAAATGATTATTTGTCATGTGCATATGTTCATGTGAGATTTCATGTCATTTGATAGAGTGCATATGCTCATATGTGATTTCATATCATTTGTGCAATGAATATATTCATGTGATAATGACAATGAATAGGGATAGGGATGTTACAATATAAGTCCCACAAAAAATATGAAAAGTTGTTAAAGTATGCCTTATTGTTATATATGACCATGGTCTAAATAGGTCTTACAATATTGGCCATATCTAAAATTATACATTTCTAACTATAAAACTAATTTACTGATAGATAAAAAACAGATAAAGGAAGTTTTTACCATTTGTTTAATTTAGCCTATATGGTTACAAAAATAAATAAACATTCTTCAGCTAAACAGGTTTTAATAGGTTCAGAGTCTGTCATAGTGAAGAAGCAATCTCTCTTCACCCACAATATGTTGAGTTAAACTATTCTACAAGCATTTAGATAAATTATAATTCTACAACTTCCATGTTTGCACTTCACCTCAAACCTATTATATGGCCATAAAATTTTGGTTAAACATAATCAATGGATTGAGTAGGTTTTAATAGGTTTAGGGTTAGTCATAGTCAGTGAGCAATATCTCTTTGCTCATGTCATATTCAGGAAAACTATTTTACAAGCATTTAGAAGGGATATAACTCAACAACTTTCATGTTTTACACTTTGTCTAACTAAGTCTTTAAAGTTATAAAATATATGAACAATCTCATACTAAGTTGGTTTTAGGAAGCTAAGAGTTAGTCCTAACCAAGGAACCATATCTCTTTACAACTAAAATATTTAGCAAAATTATTTTAAATACATTTAGGCAAGCCATATTTCTCTTCTAAGGCAAGCCATACATTTAGGCACATGATCAATTTTATGTTTTGTACTTTACCTAATTTCTCTTCTAAGGTTATGAAATCATAGGTGCAACAATTTACTTTAAAAACAAAACCAACATAATTCAGCTCCTATTTCTCCTATCTTCTAACAACATTCATGCATGAACTCTAGCTATAATTACTCTATAATTCTTATTAATTATGCATGTTTAACATGCTATAGAGGAGGAATTTCATATGGGAAGAAGATGAAATCACTTATCCTTTATTATGAAAACTAGAAAGCTTTATTTTTTTTTTCTTTTTTTGCTCTCTCTTTCATTTACTGCACCACTCACATTTTTTCCTCTCTTATCTAGTCCCAAAAGAAGAAATTTTAATTTTCACGCTTATTATAATAAGACTAAATCATGGTGGCTTGCTACTATTGGTTGCAAGTTTAATTTTTCTCTTTTACTCCATTTTCTTCCTTTCATCATCACCTTTATCTCCCTACTAATTCTCATATGCTCTTCACACTTTTAATAATTTCCAAGACATATTAATTTAAGATATAATAATATACATACCACATATGGTAATTGGTAATGCAATCATGAAATGTTATATCTATATTAAAGTACCCAACTACAACAGTGCAAATGCTACCATCATGTTTATCAAATACATATATCTAAGTGATGATTTATGCAAAGTATATATTCATGTGGGATTGTAAATCATTTATACAATGCATATGTTCATATGAGGATGTAAATGAATAAAGATATGGATCTTACATTTTGTTCCCTTCTTATAAAGAATTTCATCCTCGAAATTCAATATGTGTAAATAATTATGGATATTGTTGTTTCATATTCTCTTTAATCTCCTGTATGGCCTATTATTATGAGAATTTTCTCTATAACACCTTAAATAAAGGGATTTCTCAATTTTATAACTATTTTGTCTTTCAACCAATGATTTTCACTAGTTCTTCAATATAATTTATATATCTATAATTCTTATTACTATATCTTTGAGTATATGTGTAGGATAACACTGATACTTTATGAGCATAGTTATATGAAATACATTATGAATCTAAGTCATCTTTAGTGATAGTGCTAAATTATAAGCCAATGGACCAATTCTTTCTAAGATTCCACATTATCCTATATATCAAAGACTTATTTTTCCCTTTTTGCCAACTCAAATTATTCATTTCCATAACGAAACTAAAAGGAACACTTTATCTCCCACCTTATATTCCATTTCTTATGTGTTGGTCTATGTAGCTTTTTAGCTTGCTTTGTGTTGCTTTAAGTTTACTTTTTATTTACTTTCACATTGTCCATAGTGCCTTATACTAATTCTATCCTTTCTAAAATACGTATCCCTTCTTCATCCCAATATATAGAACTTTGACATTTTTTCCATACAGTGCTTTATATGGTATCATATGTTTACTACTATGATAATGATTATTATAAGCAAATTCAATCAATGTAGTATATTCATCCCATGCACATTTGAATTATATCATATAATCTCGAAGCATGCCTTCAAGTGTCTGAATTGTCCTTTCTAATTGCCCATCTATCTAAGGATGAAAAGCAATACAAAAACTCAATTTGGTACCCAAGGTCAATTGCAAACTCACTAAAAATAAAGATGTGAATCATGGATCCTTATATGATATAATGGATATTGCACACTAGTAATCTAGCAATTTCATGCACATATTTCTTACCCAAATGCTTAAGTGAACTACCCCTCGAATAGGTAAAAAGTGAGTTGAATTAGTTAATCGATTAATGATCACCCACATAGCATAATTCTTATTTAAAGTTCTTGGTAACCCATATAAAAAAAAAATTATGGTTATTCTCTCCCTTTTTCATATCAAAATTGACAATGGTTTTAATTTTTTATCCTGTACTGGATGTCTTTTAATCTGTTGGCAAGTTAAACATTTTGAAACATGGGCCACTATATCATTCTTTATTCTAGGCCTTCAAAAATGAGATCACATGGTCCTATACATTTTTGTCATTCATGGATGAATGGCATACAAAACATTATGTGCTTCTTCTAGGATTTCTCTATACGAGTTATCAACACTACACACATAAATATGAGATCCAAATATCAAGGCATCATTTCAAATATAAAAATATTTATTCCCCTTACTTTACTTTTTTAATAATTTTTTGTAACTTTGGATCCTTGCCTTGTGCTTCCTTAATTTTATTTACACAACATTGGTCTCACCTGAAAAGCAACAATCAATACCCATTCTTTTGCATGTTTAGTTCCTCATTCATAGTTTGTAACTGAATTAAGTAAGGCAATATAAAATACCTATAAATGAGTTACACTACTTCTTGATTTTCTACTCAAAGTATGTGCTACCACATTTGCCTTCCCTATGTTATATTCAATGGTGCAATCATAATCTTTCAACAACTCTAACCACCACCTCTATCTCATGTTTGATTATTTTTAGCTCAATAATACTTCAAACTCTTATGACTTGTAAATATATAAAAAGTTTCTCATTATAAGTAATACCTTTAGATTTTCAAAGCAATCATAATAGCTGCAAGTTTTGAGTCATGCACTAGATAAGATAATTCAGAAGGCTTTAATTGTTTTGATACATATGCAATTAACTTACCATGTTGCATTAAAAAACATCTAATACCTTAATCAGAGGCATCACTATAAACTATAAATCCTTTATTTTCTATAAGAATGGCTAACATCGAAGCATATGTGAATCTATTTTTTAATCTATCAAAACTCTCTTAACATGCTTTAAACCACTAAAATACTATATTTTTCCAATGCAACTTCGTCAAAAGGAGTAGCTATAAGTGAAAAACCTTTAATAAATCGATGATAATACCTAGCTAGTACTAAGAAACTTCAAATTGCTATAATACTCTTTGGGGTTTCCCATTTTACTACTGCTTTAATTTTCTTTAGATCCACATGTATGCCTTTTCCAAAAATTACATGTTTTAAAAGCACCACATGATCATTCCATAAATCATATTTGCTTAATTTAGCAAACAACTGCTTTTCTTTCAAAATTTGTTATAATTCTCAAATGTCAATTATGTTCCTCTTTATTTATTGAAAACATTAGTATGTTATCAATGAACACGATTACAAATTTGTCGAAGCAAGGCTAAAACACTTTGTTCGTAAGCGCCAAGAATGTAACTGGTGCATTAGTCAAACCAAATGGCATCATCAAAAATTCATAATGTCAATACATCGTCTAAAAATTAGTCTTTGGTACATTAGGCACGAAATTTTAAGTCAATAAGAGCTTAATTCCAAGTCAATCTTAGAAAAAACTTATGCTCCCTACAACTGGTCAAACAAATCATCTGTTCTTGGTAAAGGAAATTTGTTATTCATAGTGACCTGATTCAACTACTTATAATCAATACAAAACCTCACTGTCCCATCTTTCTTATTAATAAATAACACTATAGCACCCTAAGGTGAGACATTAAGTTTGATGAATCCTTTATTAAGTATTTGTTGCAATTGAGTTTTCAATTCTCATAATTAAAGACATTCTATAAGGTGGAATGGATATCAATGTCATTCTTAAAACTAACTCAATTGTGAATTCTATCTCTTATTAGGCGACAAATCGAGTAAGTAGTTGGAAATACATTTCAAAACTTATTTACCATTGGAATGTTCTCTAGTAATTTGTTTATAACCCTTGTGTCTACCACATGTTTTGGATATGTTTCACAACTACCTTTAATCATTCAAAAAGCCTTAATAACAAAAACTATACATGTATGTACAATTTGCCTTTATCTTTAAAACACAATTGTTGATCAATTTGAAGATTGTATAATAACTTCCTTGATAAAATAATTCATTATTGCATGATATTTCATCAACCAATCCATATGTAGCATCAAATCAAATTGACGAAGTGGCAATAGTACTAAATTAAAATTCAACTCAATGTCATCAATGTGAATCAAATAATCACAACTTACCTTATTCATAATCATCACATCTCTCAAAGGAGTGCTCATACATAAGTTAAAATCTAAAGGCTGATGTGCATTACACAATTGGAATGTCATGCTCAATGAAATGAATAAATGCGTGGAGCTAGGATCAATTAATACGTTAGCTTATGAATCATGAAGAAAAATTTTACATATGATAACTTTTAGAGTAGCCATGGCTTTTTGCTTAGTCATGGCAAATACTCTAGCATGTGTGGGTTTTATAACTTCAACCTTTTGATATGCTCATTTCCTAACCAACAATAGTTGTTTTACCTTTACTTTGCCCCTACTAAAAGTTGCTCTAGCTCTATTTGCTTTTGGAACTTCAACTATGGATTTTGATGTAACTCTGCCTCTTTCTAGCACTTTAGATCTTTCAAGGCAATCTGTAAGCATATGATCAAAAGACATATAAAAGTAGCACCCACCTATCAATTTATTACATTCACTTATTTGCTACCTCTTATAACGTACACATGGAGGCCATTGTTGCATAGCTTAGCCTCAACCTCTGCTTGTACTTGCATAAGATGAAACCCCTAACCCCTTTCCTATATAGTTAGAGTAGCCACCCTTGGCACTAGATTGTGTTGGCATGTAATATCTACATTTACTTTTCTTTCTACTAACATCTCCTACAAACTCACTAGGCCCCCTTTTTGCCTATTCTTTTGTCCATCATTTTTCTAATCTTTCCACACTCATTGCAGTAGCTTTTAACCTAGTATAACTCTTAAAATTTGTAGTTATAATCTAGCTTTTAACCTCATATCTCAATCACTCTTCAAACTTTTAACATTTATCTTTGTTTATAATTATTATAAAAGATGGATAATGAAATAATTGATTAAACTTACTTTATACTTAGCTATAGTCATCTCCCTTTGTTTCAAATTTAGAAATTCTCTTTTTTTTTTTTTACCATCTTTATATACTTATGGCAAGTAATTATTACTAAACTCATGAAGAAAATCATCCTTTGTAAACACTAGAGGTTGGACATCACTCCCTATAATGGTTTCCTACCAATCATACGCATCCCATTATAATAATGACACTGTATAATCAAATTTTCTTTGGGTGTACATTTTACCAAATTCAATATTCTCTATGTTCTTTTCAGTCAAATCTCTACTACTATTGGATATGTGGTACCACTAAAGTTAATCACACCTTATTTTCTCAATTTGTCATTCCTTCTCTCTCTATGATTCTTTAGGCCATGCACTTTTTGTTCATAAATTATATATTATGGTTGCCTACAAGATATGTGTTATGCATGAGAATTTGTAGAAGTTTTAACTCTATTAGCAAGTTGATCTCTTGATGGTTGGTATGATGCTTATATGGAATGCAAATTGATTAACTCCTCACTCCTTGGTGAGTCATGGTTTTCACCATGACTACCCTTTACTAATGCCTTGTAGACATATAAGATTATGTTATATGATTATGCATAGTAGTGCAAAAGTCATGTCATGTTCATATGTATGTCCCTATGGAAACTATCCCTGCTCTATTACAAAAAATTATAACACATATTTTAATTTATTTAGTATGACATTCATGTCCCAATATTCATATGTATAAAGGCTTAACTTATCATTCATTCACAACCCAAAAAACATATCAATTCTTTATTTAATGTGCATATATGTTAAGTACAACCCATTTAATATTGGTGACCACAAATTGAATCCAATATAGGTACATGTATATAACACATGGTGAGAGTGAGTTGGAATTTAACTAATGGCATGTACTCCTTATATATATGTGCAAAACTTTATGCTAAAAAATGCCCAAACCTTGTGCTTCATTATTTGAAAAAAAAAAAATTATTTAGTAAGTCATGACTCAGTGAATAAAAATAATAATCAGATTCTAATGACATAATCAACAATAAATTATTATTGAAATACATTATAAGTACAAGGATTAACTTATGCAAGTGCATATGCAATAGATTATTTGATTTTGTCTTCACCATGCAAGGCAAACACTACTCTTAAGAATTCATGTGAATTAAGTGACATTTACTTTTGTTGGCTAGAATGTAATTTGTAATTCATTTGATCAACTTGTATCATAATAAGACATAATGGTCCCTATGCCAAGTGATTTACAAGTGTGACAAATTAGTCACATCATCCTTTTAGTTCCATATATAAGTGTTCATTCACAACAGCATATCAAGTAATCATTAAGATCATATAAATCTTACTTAACTTGTATTCACATGTAAATGTCATAATTCAACCATATATACACATAATCTAGCCCAATCATATCTTAAAATCATACGTATATACATTAGAAGCCAATTATGGCTTTAACTCACCTTTCATGTAGTCAATCTTTATAGTAGGTTTGAACCTAACCCTTAGGCTTCCTCAATGTGTTGAGGTTCTAACATGTAATACATATATAATTTAAATGGATAAAAATTAGTTTATATACCTGAGATGCAACTATGATCATGTTTCATGCAAGTGAGTCTAGTATTTATGCCTATTATTCTTATATGATAGCTTAACCTTGCTACACTCTCACTATAATAACTTTAGCTATATTTATCCAAAAAGATTTGATTCTTTAATTCTACTTACACTAGACATATGGGGCTACAACATAGTCAAAATTCATGGTCAATATAAGTCCCATGAAAAATATGATGAAGTTTTGAATTATGCTCTTTGCTATGTGGCCATAATATGATCAAGTCTTACAATCTTGTCCATATCTCATATTGAACATATCCAATTACAAAACTGATTTACCAAAAAATAAAAAACACAGAAAGGAACATTTTAATGTTTTAAACATTGTCTAATTTAGCTTATAAAGGTCATTGTATAAAAAACAAGCTCAGGCTAAGCAAGTTTCAATAGGTTTAGAGTTAGCAATAATGAAGGAGCAATTTCTCTTCATCCATAACATATTTAACAAAACTATTTTACTGGAATTTAAATGAAGTATAATTCTATAATTTTTATGTTTTACACTTCACCTTGTTCCAATTCTATGGCCATGAAATTCTATGTAAATAGAATCAATAGATTTAGTAGGTTTCAGCAGGTTCCAGATTAGTCATAATCATAGAGAAATATCTCTTTATTCACACCATATTCAACATAGCTATTTTGTAAGAATTTATAGGAGACATAACTCTATAACTTTCATGTTGCACACTTTGTCTAACTCTAATACAAACCAAGTCACAATTCACAAAATATGTATACTAAGTTTAAGAATTTCCTAAGATGATCAAGAGTTAAAAATAAGCTTTAATATTCAAATCCCAACTAGACCTCTAGAAAACTTATTTATAGGAACATAAGTTATAAAGATTCAAAGTTTGTTAACTTCAATCCCTAAATTAATTAAGCAATTCAAATATTAGAATTAACTAATTTGTGAAATTATTAAGTATTCACTTAACAATATCACCAAGTCCTATAAAGAACTCAAGAAGAGAAAAATTAATCTCACAATATGCTAAAGCTAAAAGAAATAATAATGGGCACTTTTTTTCTTAATGCCAAATAGGAGGGGTTTAATACCCTTATAGAGTCTTAAAGAAACCTTGAAGAAAGCATCTAATTCAGCCTTTCAAATGCCTTGGCTGAATTTATAAGAAACCTAAACCTAAATGGACTAACTAGTTAATTAAAACTAGACAACTAAACAAAGCATCATATAGGCCAATAAGATTCGACCATACTTGCTTTAATGAATAAAAACCCCCTTAATTAAGGTTTCTTATAAGATAAAATAGCTAACAAAATAATCCTTAATAAACTAGAATGAGAATTCGACCAATGAAAGCTTTTTTGAAATCTTTACAAATCTTAGAAGCTCTTGGAAAAATTTTGAAGATCTTGATGAATCTTGAACGTGCCTTGAAGAATCTTAAAAAAAAAAACTTACCAATCTTGAAAAGATTTTTGTCTTATCTAAATATCTCATACATTGTCTTAAGATGACTAAATTTGTCATAAAATAACTATCTTAAACTTGCCTTGCCTTTAAAACATGTTATGGACGAATTAAGACAAGTTTATTTTGGGACAAAATTGTGTCTTTAAGACACAAGCTAACTAGTAAAACTAGGTAAGCTTGTCTTGTTCTAACAAATCATGTCCTAAACTTAAAGTTTTAACTTAGACTATTTGTTGGACTTTTCAGCAGGGACCCATTGAAAGTATTTTATATTAAAATTACATTTGTTTAGGCCTTTTTTAGTCTTGTATAAGACCCATTAGTGGAATCCCTAAATATCTTAAATGGACAATCTTAGGTCTATTGCTTCATCTTGCTTCCATCTTTTATTGGGCCAAGTCCATGTGTTACCCTCTTTTGCACAAAGGCTTCAATAGCTTCTTTAAACCTTTTTAACCTTCCTCTTATGATTAGACCTTTGATTTTAAGTGGATCTTTAGCATGCTTCCTTTGCTTGCATCATTCTCACCTTTTTTAAGATGATTTATCCTTGAATTAATTCCTTTATCAAAATCAGAAGGAAACAAATCCACAATATTAAAAGTAACATTCACATTATAATTACTAGGCAAGTCAAATTTATAAGCATTATCATTATTTCCTTCAACTAATTGAAATGACCCATCTCCTTAAGATTAAGTTTACTTTTCCTAAGATTAGGAAATATTTCTTTCCTAAAGTGTACCCAAATCCAATCTCTTCGTTGAAATACAACTCTACCTTTACTTTTATTTGCATTTTTAGCAACTTATTCATTCCTATTTTCTATGCTTAAACACACCTTTTTCATGCAATTGTTTAATAAATTTGGCCTTTTTTTTTTCTTTTTCCTTATATATCAACATGCAAGTTAGAAGGACAAAAGCCATAAGCAATCTTAAAAGGGCAATAATGTTTGGAAGAATGTAAACTTTTATTATATACCAACTTTTTGTGTGGTAAACACTCCTCCGATGACATTAAATCCTTTTTAATAAAAACTCTCAAAAGTTGCACTATAGTCTTATTAACAACTTCAATTTGACCATCAGTTTGTAGGTGACTAGTATAAAATAATAATTTAATACCCAGTTGACCCCATAATGTTTTCCAAAAAAAACCAAAAAATTTAATATCCCTATTACTAATAATAAATCTAGGCATATCATCCAATCATACAACTTAAAAAATAAATTTGTAATGTTAATGGCATCATTAATTTTATGACATGTAATAAAGTGTGCCATTTTAAAAAATCTATCAATAACCATAAAACTAGAATCATTGCCATGTTTAGACTTAGGTAACCTAAAACAAAATCCATTGATATGTTAACCTAAGGTAAACTAGGAACAGGTGTATGCATATAAAGACCATGTGGTTTAAAAGCAGATTTAGCTTGTTTACATGCAACAAATCTTTCACAAATTCTTTGGACATCAAGTTTCGCATTCGACCAATGGAAGTGTTCATGCAAAATGTTTAGAGTCTTTTGGATCCCAAAGTGTTCCATAAGTCCACCACTATGGGTTTCCTAAACTCTGCTCACATAAAGAACTGTTACACATATAAAACTTATTATCCTTAAACAAGTACCCATCATGCCTAAAGACCTTTTCACAAACTCCCTTCTTGTAATTTGCAAAGTAAAAAGCAAAATCAAGATCTTCAACATACAAATATTTGATATACTTAAAACTAAGCACTTTAGAATCAATAATAGAGATAAAAGTATACCTTCTTGATAATGCATCAGTCACTATGTTTTTTGTACCTTATTTATACCTTATGACATATGGAAAAGACTCAATAAATTCACTCCACTTAGCATGTCTTTTATTCAACTTTTTTTGCCTTTTAAGATATTTTAAAGATTAATGGTTGTTATGGATTACAAATCTTAGGCCAAAGATAATGTTGCTATGTTTGCAAAACCCTAACAAATGCATACATTTTCTTATCATAGGTTAGACATTTTAATGTAGGCCCACTATGTTTTTCACTAAACAATGCTATTGGCCTTTATTCTTGCATTAAAAACACACTAATGCCCAAACTTAATGCATCACATTCAATTTCAAAAGTATCAGCAAAGTTAGGTAAACTTAATAAAGGAGCACTAGTTAATTTAGACTTCTACAAATCAAAGGTATGTTATTGCATCCCCCACTCCCATTTAAAACTAATACACATTTTGATAATTTCAGTTAAAGGGTCGTAATAGTGCTAAAATCCTTTACAAACCTCCTATAAAAGCTTGTCCAACCATGAAAGGTCCTTACCTCACTTACATAGGTAGGATTCAGCCAAGCTTTAATTGCAGTAACCTTTTATTCATCAATTTCAATGCCACCTTTGCTAACAACAAAACTAAGAAAAACAACCCTAGTAATACAAAAAGAACACTTATTAAAATTACAAATAACCTATCCTAGTCTAATACCTCAAAAACTAACCTAACATGCTTTAAATGCTCTTCTAATGACTTAGAAGAAATAAGAATATCATCAAAATATACAACTACAAATTTGCCTAAACATGCATGTAAGGTATGGTTCATCAATCTTATGAAAGTATTATGGGCATAATTAGCCCAAAAAGGGATAACTAACCATTCATAAAAGTCATATTTTGTTTTAAAAGTTGCTTTTCCATTCATCCCCTTCTCACATTCTAATTTTATGGCAACCGCTCTTTAAATCAATATTGGAAAACATACATGCATTGTGTAATTCATCTAACATGTCATCTAGCCTAGGAATTGAATGCCTATATTTAATAGTTATTTTGTCAATTGCCCTTAAATCTACACATGTATGCTAAGAACCATCGTAGGCATAAGGAAAATAGGTATGACACATGGACTCATGATTTCTTTTACCAAACCTTTATCTATTAACTCCTTAGCTCGCCTTTAAAGCTCCTTTTTCTCATCAGGATTACTTCTATAAACTGGTATATTAGGATGTTATGGGCTAAGAATAAAGTTAATTTGGTGTTTTATACCTCATAAGGGTATTAAACCCTTTAGGACTTCCTTGAGAAATAAATCTAAAAAGTCATGCAATAAATAAACAAAATAACTATGAAGAAATTATGTTAAATCATCATTAAAAGAATAAAGAAAAAATTGTTCATCGTTGTACAAAAACATAGCCATGGGTGTTTTGGCTAGTAAGGCTTTCCTCACATCACTCTTTTTTGCATAAAAACTCTTTTTCACAACCTCTCTTTTTGTATGCCCCTCTTTTTATTTTAGGCATCCTCTCTATCCTCTCCCTTAACCATTTTGTTCTCATGCTTTTCTATTATTTTCTCTCCTTTGGCCACATTGATTTTTCTTCTTTTAGGTTACATGCACTTTCTCTCTCTCTCTCTCTCTTTCTTATTACTTTTTAGTCCTCATTAATTTATTAAGGAGATAAAGGAGATAGCATAATATGATTCCCCTCAAAATCAAACTCATAAACATTAGACAACCCATCATGTTTTGCTCTCCTATCAAATTGCCAAGGGCATCTTAATCCTCTATGACTAACTTGCATAGCTATAACATCACAAAGAACCTCATCTTTATCTTTGCCAATTGAAAATGCAATCTTAACTTGCTTTGTAACTTTTACTTCCCCATTATCATTTAACCATTATGACTTATAAGGTTTTAAATGCTTCAAAGTTTATAATTTCATCTTTTTCACAAGATAGGTACTAGCTATATTAGTGCAACTACCACCTTTAATTATAATAAGACAAAGATTACCATTGATTATACACCTAGCATGAAATATATTTTCCCTTTGTTCTTTATCATCTTTAATTTGAGCATTTAAAGAACATCTAGTTACAAAGACTTATTTATAATTTACCTTATTAAGGTCTTCATCAACATCACTAGCATCTTCCAAATGAGGCATATTAGGATTCATTTCATAACTATCATTATCTTCATCATCACTTATGATTTATCCATCTCTTAGAACCATGGTTTCCTCGTTAGGGTAATCTCATGCCATATCTTCCCCAATACTTAAAACACATCATAAAACTGATCCTTCCACTATTGTTAGGTTTGACCTTATTAGGGACAATAGGCTTCCCTCTTTCCTTTAGCTAAGGTGGTTCAGTTTTAGGCTTGTTTAAGGGCTTGTAAACACCTTTAAACTTATTAGTCCAAGAAGAAGAAGATAAATTAGGCTTAGAATTCTTACCACTTAATTGCTTTTCTACCTTGATTTCATCGTGGTATAATTCCTCTAAATCATTATAGGGGTACATCTCTACTTGATTAGCAACCTCTTTACTGAGCCCAATAAGAAATCTAGTAGTAGTTTGTTCGGGGGTCTCCTCAATTTCGACCATAATCAAAGTTACTTATAACTTTTGATAATACTATTTTACACTATTTTGCTCTTGCACTAGTCTTTGCAATTTATTATGTAAATCCTTTTAATAATGATTAGGTATAAAATGCTTTCTCATGACCCTTTTCATCTCTTCTTAAGTACTAATAGGATTGTCCCTATAACTTTTCCTAGGGTACGTAATTTGATCCCACTATACAAGAGCATAATCAACAAATTCTATAGTTGCAAGCTTTACTTTCTTTTCCTCACTATAATTATGATAATCAAATATAAATTCTACTTTTGTTTCCCATGATAAATAATCCTTAGGATCGGTCTTATCATTATAAGTAGGAATCTTTAACTTGATGCCACTTAGATTGTTATCTTGCTTGCTAGACTTTTAGGAACTTTCTTTATGTAATTCACTTTCTATATCGTCATGGATGAACCTTCCACACCTTTGTGGTCAAAGATTGGTGTGTGTGTTGTTGGAATATACATTTTGGATGCTCTCAAGTTGCTCTTTCACCTCTTTAAACAATTATTATATAAGGGCCATAGTATATTGCATAGCTATCATAAATAACTTCAACTCTGGATCATCTTTAGGTCCTGTCACGGTTAGCAAAAAAAAAAAAAAAAAAGAAAATCCTCACAAACACTCCTTCACATGTTTACACTTAAGAGATAACATTCACACTCGTGTTTAACTCAATTTTGGCTTTTACCCTCTTTTGAGCTCACCACTATTGCCTTTTACCTTTGAAGTTTATTTTATTTATGTTCATTTGAGGACTAAGTTACTTTATGCTAAGGGAAATTTAATTCATTCATAAATAAGCAAAAACTAAACTTAAAGTTACTTAGAAAATAATTGAAATTTATTAACTTAAATTGTGAGAAATATAATTTTAAGGATCTAATTGAAAATTAAAGACCAAAGACATTTGGAATAATAAAAGGATAGTTTTGAAACAGGAATTGATGAAAACTTGAAGACTAGGATGAATACCACCTCAACTGCAAATCGGCTCATTAATTGTGTAACATCTCTATCCACGTTCATTGGCATTATCACTTAAACATATTCATTGCATAAATAATTTGAAATCCCACATAAACATTTGCATTGGATAATAATCATTAAGACATGTAAATTGGATAATCACGATAATGACAGTTGCACCATTGCATTTGAGACACTTGAACATATATGTAATGTTTATATAGTTGCATGGCAAATTGTCTTATATTGTGTACATGTTATAACATCACAAATAATGGTCTTCTATAGCTTATTTAAAAGTATAAGGAGCATCTAGGAATTAACAGATGGAGAGAGGTGCTTAACGAGTGAATAATAGGGACTAAAAGAGGAAAGTGAACTTCTAACCAATGAAAGTGAAGCACCACGATTTTGTCTTGTTTCAATAAGTTTACAAGTGGAATTTTTCACCCTTTAAGATCATAATACAGAGCTTAAACCTAAGGGACAACAAGAAAGAGAAAGCTAAGGAAGAAAAAAACAAAGGAAGAAGAAGAAGAAGAAGAAGAAGAAGAAGAAGAAGAAGAAGAAGAAGAAGAAGAAGAAGAAGGAGAAGGAGAAGAGTGAGCTGCCCAGAAAAGAATCCTAAGGCTTTATGACTATGGAACAATAGGTAAGTTAATTTATCTTCTTCCCACATGAAATTAACCCATCATGACATGTTAATCATGCATGGTTAGTGAAAATTATAAAGTATTTGAGGTGGAACTCTTGGATTGAAGTTGAAATTAAAGAGAACAATAACTAATTGTGTTGGTTTTGTAGTTAGAGTAGAATATTGTACCCACAAGTTGGTTTTGTAGTTAGAGTAGAATATTGTACCCACAAGTTTATAACTCTAAAAGAGGAATTAGGGAATCTTCAAAATATGTAATTTTTAGCTTTATGCCTTTTCTAAATTCATGTCAAACATTTTTACTTGATTTTGTGTGTGTGTGAGGAGATATGGCTCCTTCATTAGGGGTGGTTCATAAGCAACTAAAATCACCTCAATCTTTCATTTTTCATATATTTTGATGACTTTATGTGCTGATTTAGACAAAGTTTAAAACATAAAATTTTTAAGGTTGTATCCCTTATAAATACCTGTAAAGCAATTTTGATTAATTTGTTGTGTGGAAAGAGATATGGTCCATTGATTGTGACTGACCCCATACCTGGATGAAAATTCACTTGTCTTTTAATTTTGTTTTCAAAGAATGTGATGGTCATTGATTTGGAATTTGGTGATGTGACAAACTTGAAAGTTATATATTTATGTATTATCTACATGTTTGTAGAATATTTTTGCCAAATCTAGCATGGCTGTTGAGATATTGCCCATTTATCATGATTGATTATCACTATGTTGAAAACTGGTCACCCTGAGATTGTTCATTTGTTTTGCTGACTTTATATACTGAAATAGACAATGAGTAAAACATGTAAAATGTTCTATTATGTGTTTTGTAACTTTTGATAAATCATTTTTGCAATTTTATTTGTACAAATTGAGATATACCCAAGAATATAAGACCTACTTAGACTAATATGACATTAAAATAGGAAAAAATTCAAAATTCACCACATTTTCTATTTGTCTTATATTAATATGAAATTTGGGTATGTTGCATCATTATATGTCTAGTTTATTTGAAAAAAAAAAGAATCAAGTCATTTGGATAAGTGTATCTATAGTTATTGCAATGAGAGTGTAGCAAGCTTAAGCCGCCATATAGGGAAAATATGCATAAACATTAGGTCCACTGGCATGGATCATGGCATAGTTGCTTATCAAGCATTCATAATCATTTTGAAATACTTATAACCATGTATGTATCAAATGTTAGGATCTCAATACTTTGAGGAAGTGCTAGAGAGAGAACCAAACCTACCATAAAGGTTTGTGACATCAAAAGGTGAGTAAAAACCTTAATTAGATTCTAATGTGTATGTGTGATAATTTTATGATTTGACTATGTTATATTACATATATATGTGATTGAATTTTTACATTTTACATGCAAATACAAGTCAAGTGAGAATTATGTGTTCTTAATTATTACATGGCATACCATTGTGAATGAACACTTGTATATGGAACTAAAAGGTTGTTGTGACTGGCTTGTCAAACACTTGCAAATCACTTGGAAAAATGGACCAATATGTCCTATTAGCACATGTTATTGATCAAAGGATCCACTTGTTATATGTTGGTCAGTAAAATCAAATGTCACTTGAATCATATGAATTCTCAGGATTAGTGCTTGCCTTGCAAGATCATGATAAAAATTAATCTATTGCATTACACTTGTATAGTCAATTGTTATACTTGTAATGTATCCTTATGATAATTGATTATTGGTTGTGCCATCAGAATTTGATTTTTGTTTTTATTCATTGAGTCGCGACTCACCAAACCACAATTACATTTTTCAGATACTGAAGCATATGGATTGGACACTTTGGTGCTTAGAGTTTTGCATAAAGACACATGGACCATAGGTTGTCAGCTGAATTTCAACTCTCTCTCTCTCTCTCTCTCTCCTTATGTCATGTACATATATCTAGATAGGAACTAGGTTATGGGCACTAGCCTTAAACATTAGTTAACTTACATGTACATTAAATACATGTTAGATTATGTATGTGTGATGAATAAAACCTTTATGCATATGTATTTTTGGACATAAATGCTATGATTTGTATATGAAGATGGTCAATATAGTTTTTAGAATTAGAGCAGGGTTAGGTTCTATAGGGACATATAATATGAACATGAAATGACTTTTGCACTATTATGCATTATCATATGATATATAGGGCATTAGCAGAGGGTAGTCATGATAGTACCCATGGCTCACCAAAAAGAGAGGAGTCAACCGATTTGCATTCCATAAAAGCATCATGCCAACCATTGAGAGGTCATCCTGTTGGTAGAGTTAGATCTTGTACACATTCTCATGCACAACATATATTTCATGGTCAACCACAACATATAATTAGTAAACCAACATTGCAGGGTCCATAAATTCAAAGAGAGAGAAGCTATGACAAATTAAAAAAAATAAAGTGCAGTTGACTTCAGTGGTTCCACAAATCCATCTGTGGTAGAGACATGGCTAAAAAGAACAAAGAGAGTTTTGAATTTGATGAAATGCACACCAGAAGAAAAGTTTGATTATGCAATGTCACCATTATAGGGGATGCATATGATTGATGGGAAACCATTCCAAAATAGTGATGCCTAACCTCCAGTGCTTACATAGGATGATTTTCTTTGTGAGTTCAATAACAATTACATGCCAGAAGTGTATAAAAATGATAAAAGAAAGTATTTTCTGAACCTAAAGTAGAAGGAGATGACTATAGCTGAGTATGAGGCAAAATTTAATCAATTATCTCATTATGCATCCTTGATGGTCACCGTTGACAAAAACAAATGTTGAAAGTTTGAAGAGGGACTGAGATATGAGATTAGAAGTAATATCACAGCTACAGATCTTAAAAGTTATACCAAGCTAAAAGCTACTGCAATCAGGGTGGAAATATTAGAAAAAGAAAGGATAAAGCAATGAGTAAAACGAGGTCTATTGAGTTTGTGGGTGATTTTAATGGAAAGAAAGGAAAATGTGGAGATTATATGCCATCACAATCCAGTGTGTTGAACTAGGATAATCAATCCTAGGTTTAAAACCTCTTTTGATCTTGACAAAGCAGATTGATCATCACTAATGTTTCAAACAAGTGTTGTTATTGCATAATTGAATCAATCCCTCAAGAAGAAATGAAGACGTTGATGAATTCCAAAGTAGCATGATAATCGCGA
>CATIWR010248668.1:0-46511 GCA_949677035.1 Omphalea diandra
TTTTTTTTTTTTTTTCCTTTTCCGTTTTAATGAAATCAGTATAATCTCTAAAATCAGTAAAATATTTCCTACTTAGTACTTTTTGTGCCTCTATAATGCTATAGTTTCTTCTATAAACGAAATACATAATTCAATTCTTTCAACAAATTCAATTCTTTCAACAAAATTCAAAATCTTAACAATTAATTACAAATATCTGTTCTAATAGGAAGATTTAGAAGATTAAATACAAATATTTTAATAAATCCTAATGATTCTATATTTTTTCTTGAATTGTGAAAAAAATAGATTCTTTTATGTATATATATATATATATATATATATATATATATATATATATATATATATATATATATATACAGAATCCTAGCAAGTGGATAAAATTTATAAGAGATTCTGATATGGGGATTTAGAGTTTTGAAATGTGATTCATATTAATTGGTTGCAAAATCGTTCATCTTATCTTGGAAATGTAACGCCAAAATTGTAATATACGTACAAAAATGGGCAGATTGGTACAAAGTTAATCATAATTAGGAGTTTATATAAATTTAAACTCTTCAACCTCTTGAGCTTATCTTAGCTTGTCATATCATATGCACAATTATCAAATTTCCCAAGTACATTATAAAGTGAATTGCTATATACACTTGTCATGCAAGTTTAAATGAGGTAAAAAGAGAGATTAAATATTATATAAGAAAAATATTGAGTCCTTATTTTTAATTTTGAATTATATGTTTAATTAGGTTATATTCAATTATACTTTATCAATTATACGAGATTGGATTTTTCAATCATATTTTGTATCTTATATTTAAATTCCATTGATGAAAAGTGGAAGGAATAATAGATATTAAAGAAAAAAAACATTTCAAAATTTGTTACGCATTTAGTATTTTATTACTTTGATTATTTCATATTTGAATACACCATAAAGATAATCACCCAAAAAAAAAAAAAACAAGGCCAATGTGGGAATAGTGTCATACCATTCAGGATATTATAGAAAATTATTGCTAAGCCATTTTATTTTTATTTTTTAAGCATATAGGAATTAGTAGTACAATATTCTCTTTCAAATATACTTCAAATGTAGTACAATATTCTCTTTCAAATATACTTAAAATAACAATAATATTTATTATTTAAGGAAACAATAATGTTTAAGCAATCAAATTGATCCAAATCGATAGGACTAGTTATTGATTTTCTCTCCATCCATCTAATTAATTTTTTTCATAATTTAAGATTTGAAAATCTTAAATAATAAATATTGAAAATTGGATCGAATCACCCATAATGGGTAAACTCAAATCCATTATACTATTGTGAATAACTACCACTAGCAGTTACCGCATACAATTACAATTTCCTGATAATTGCTAGTAGCAATTATATAGGTAGAAAACAACGCGCATAAAAGATATAGAGAAAAAAATACAAAATTGACCACCGTGAAAAAGAAAAGACTCCTTACATCTGCAAAAGGAATACTTAGATTGTGATAAAGAAAAGTTTTCCTTGTGACTTCTTTTCGGACTAGTAATATAAATCATAGACAATCAATCGATTGAAAAATTCCATAGAAAAAACCAATAAATTCGATTGGTTGTTCTTATTATTTTATTTATTCATCATTGGTATTAGAGCCCTTAGATTTGTGTTCTCGTCTGAAATTATAGATTATTCATGAAATCATAATATTTTTTTTAAGAAACAGTGATAAACTGAATTAGCATAGGTCTCTGAAAAAGAACTTAACAGTATCTTCATGATCACATAATGCAGTGAGTTGGTCCAGATTATGGCGAAAATGAGACTGATGAGGTATGTGGGCACTTGCGAGCTTGCCATGTCCTTGAATGGGAACGCATGAATTAAAGGAACAAAATGTTATTGATGATTGTATAAGTTGGTTCCTTGCAGGCTTTCCACCTGTTTGATAAACAAATGTTATAAATTGTTTCAGTTTGATCTTTTTTTTTTTTTTTTTTTAAATTTGAGTGAAGAACAATTTGGCTAAAGGATAAATAATTTTTTTATGTACCACATATGTTACAGAGACACCAAACAAAACCGAGTTTGATATTGAGCACGTTTTTTCTCAACAATAATTTTATACAATTTCATTAACCATGGATATTGTTTTGCTTACATTTGTTCATGAAATATGGTTGGTATCATGATTTGACATATATGCAGAGAAGGTACAAACCTTTGTAATTAAAGCAATATCCTGTGCAAAACTATGAATTGTTGATTGTTAATGTGTGTGACACCATTGCCCATAATTTATTTGTTTGTTGGTTACCGTGGCATTGTATTTCTTGTTCAAGAATCTAAATTTATTTCTTTCTTTATTTGTAAGTGTACTTAATAAAAGAAATTCATTTGAATGATGCATAAAAACTTTTTTTAAACTTTGAGTGGTGGAACAAAATAATAACTTGTTGTGTTCAAGTGCTATTTTGATCAAT
This sequence comes from Omphalea diandra, assembly GCA_949677035.1. Classification (NCBI taxonomy): domain Eukaryota; kingdom Viridiplantae; phylum Streptophyta; class Magnoliopsida; order Malpighiales; family Euphorbiaceae; genus Omphalea; species Omphalea diandra. The sequence continues at coordinate 2,481 of CATIWR010248668.1, forward strand.
TGAAATTAAAGTATATAATTTTAAAATTACATAATATGGCAAATGAATAGGGAAATTGAGAGTTACAATCTCTCAAAAGATGGCAACTCAATTTTTTTTTAGGAAAAAAAATATAAATAATTAAATAAATTTTGAGATAATTAAATAAAAAATTCATGATGTCTAAGTTTTATTTATTTTTTTGACTCTTGCATATATCAAGATGTGTTCTTATTACCTTGTTTGAGTATAATTATTATTATATTTTTAAGATATATTAATTAATAAATATTAGTGTGTTATGTACATAATAATTGACATCATTTTTCTATATTTGTTACAGAAAATTATGGCTCCTCTATACAGACTCTCTATGTAATAAAAACTTGTGCACATCGAGAAAAAGTTAATAAAATGATTGAAGATTTCAAGAAAATATGTATGGATCATAATGCTAATTCCTATTGTCTGGCATTTTTGATGAATTATATTATTGATGTGCATGCAAGAATCCAACAAATTATTTGGAAAGGTAGATTTAGAATAGACTATGATAAGTACATAACTTTACGATCAGTTTTATCTGATTTTCACAAGCAGATTCTTGATTATCTTTGGGATTCAAAAATGAGAAGTAAAAAATATAGATCTATTGTAAAAAATTATCTTTGGGATTCAAAAATGAGTAAAAAAATATAGATCTATTGTAAAAAAATTTGTACTCAAATATTTATCATATGGAATTGACAATATCAAACATTATATTAATGGTGATAAATTTCGTAGTGGAAGAAATATTAGACCAAATTTTAAATTGATACTAAATGTCAGTTATGCGTTGCCTATGAAACTTTATGATAAGTTAATTAGTTCGATTCTTATTCATTTTCAGTTGTTGTAATTTTATTTATTATTGACTTATTTATGTATACATTTCTTAGTAAATATGAAATATTTTATTTTGTTCATTGCATTTTTTATATATTTTATATTGATTTCTTTGTGAAATATAATATAAAATAAAAAATTAACCTATATGATTACTATGATTAAATTTTGCACAATGTGATAAATTAATGATGATTAAATATATAGTGGTAGATGATGAATGTTAAACTTAGCGAACTTTTGATTCTATACTTTATGTGAAATTATCAATAATTTATTTGAAAATTGTGACAAAATTTACGTGTGTTGTGCTAGTCATTCCTACAAAATGGCATTAGTTGATCATGTGCAAATATGTTTTTTGTGTAGAATTATCTTGTGAAATGGCTCCTACTTCTAAGAATATTATTGTTGAATTGAACAAAGGTGAAAAATTGAATGGAGATAATTATGAAATCTAGAGTTTGAAAATCCAATATGTTTTGGAAGAGCAAGAGGCTCTTGAAGTTTTGAATCATGTCTTAGACAAACCTGAGGATGACAATACGACCTAACATCGTAAGGACTATGAAACTTATGAAGCTTGGAAGAAGAAGAATTCATTGGCTCACTTTATTTTGCTAAGCAACATGTAGAATGATCTCATGCATGAGTTTAAAGACTTTGATATTACTAAGGATATGTGGGAAGCTTTAAAGGTGGCACTTCTGTCACTAAATTAAGAAAACTCACTATCAAGTTTAATATGTACAAGAAAAGCCCTAATCATAATATGAGATAACGCTTAAGAGAAATATCCATTATGATTTGTGGGTTGAAAGAAACTGGCCACATCTTTACTAATGAACAACATGTTCGGACTGTTATTCGATCACTGCCTCATAATTGGGAACACATGAAAGTGCATCTTACTCACAATGAAAGCATTAAGACTATTAATGATGTTGCACGTCATTTAAGACTAGAAGAAGATTGTATTGAGGCATCAAGGCCTAATACTAACATGTATATGGCTAGCTCAAGCTTAAAAGGTGGGAAATGCTTCAACGTAAGCCATATGGTGGGTATAAGGGGAAGAGATCTAAAAGGCACAAAGCTGGCCATCCTGGAAATGATAATGATAATAAGGCAAAAGGTAATATCGCTCGTCCTAAGAAGAACAAAACTAAGGTCAAGTGTTATAATTATGGCAAAAATGGTTACTTTGCTCATGAGTGTAATGAGCCAAAAAAATACAAATATTTAAAACACTTTCAAAAGTTTTTTATGTTTCTAAAAGTGTCCTTTATGTTTCAAGTTCTATTTATTTAATTGACTCCCATCTTTTGTGGACTATAGACTCAGGTACCACATACCATTAGCTAAAGATCGTGATGTATTCGTAGAATTTCGTCGAATCCCAAATGGATCAAAATGGCTTTATATGGGAAACAACTCTCGAGCTGAAGTTAAAGGAGTTGGCACCTATAAGTTGAATATGTGAGGTGGATGAACTTTAATCCTCTATGATGTTTTATATGCTCCAGACATTCAACGAAATTTAGTTTCTATTATTATTCTAATGCAATTTGGATATTCTTTGAATTTTTATGGCATTTGTCTTAAAGTTTTCTTTGAAATTTTTTTTTTATGGATTTGGTTATTTATTAGATGGTTTTATTGTAATGGATATGGATAATGTTCCATATTGTAATAACCATAGTTTTTCTCTTATCACATCTTTGAATGTTTTTAATAATGATGTGAATACTTGGCATGCTGGACTAAATCACATAGGACAACAAAAAATGGATAGATTAGCAAATGAAGGATTGCTTGATCAAATTGAAAAAGTTAATCTATCAACATGTGAAAATTGTCTAACGAGAAAAATGGCTAGAAAACCATTTGGTAAAGGAACTAGAGTTGAATTTTCATTGCAACTAATTCGCTATGATATTTATAGGCCAATGAATGTAAGAGCCCGACATGGAGGTCTCTATTTCATCACATTTATAGATGATTGTACATGTTTTGGTCATGTTTATTTTATTTCTCATAAGTTTGAAGCTCTTGAGTGCTTTAGAAAATATATGAATTTAATTGAGAATTAATTGGATAGAAAGATTAAAATGTTAAAAATTGATTGATGACATGAAATTTGTTTAATAAGTTCAAACAATTATGTGATGATAAGGGAATAGATAGATAGTTAACAATTTCAAGCACTCCTCAATGAAATGGAGTACAGAAAGAATAAATAGAACTCTTTTACAAATGGTTAGGTCAATGATGACCCAAGTCAATTTATCTATCACCTTTTAGGGTGATGATTGTTAACAACTACCTATGTACTTAATAGAATACCTTCCAAATCGATAACTTCCACTCCTTATGAACTATGGACAAAAAGAAAGCCTAATTTAAGTAATTTAAGGCCTTGGGGTTGTGGAGTCTACATTCATGAACCAACTCATCAATATGAAAAATTAGGTCAAAGAGGAAAGACGAGTATATTTATAAGATACTCTGAACAATCTAAAAGATAAATATTTATTGGTGAACAACCAAGTGAGAGTATAACTGAGTTTGAATCTCGAGATGCTACTTTTTTAGAAAATAATTTTCCAACTAAGGGTGAGATCAATCAATCTTTATCTCTTTATGAGAGTAGAGATCAAGATGATTTGATTGTTGCAAATTGTTTAATACATATACAAGATGAACAATCAACTGTATCTCATCCAAGTGGGAGCAAAACAACAGATAAATTTATTATAGAATCATAAATTAGGTGCAACAATCGATGATTAGTTCCAAAATGTTATTTTCCTATTGATAGGAAAACTTTTATGATTGCAATGCAAGATGATGAAAAGCCAAAGAATATTAAAGAAGCTCTTACTTGCTCCGCTAAGGAAAAGTGGCTAAAAGCAATGGACGAAGAGATGGAGTCAATAAGATCGAACAATGTTGATCTTCCTAAAGGACGCAAAATGATTGGGAATAAATGGGTTCTTAAAATCAAGCATAAGGCCAATGTTTCAATTGAAAGACATAAGGTACGTCTTGTAGCCAAAGGATACACATAATAAGAGGGAATTTATTATGAGAAAACTTTCTCTCCCTATTGTAAGATTCACTTTTATTCACTTAATTTTAGCCACAATTGCGAGTTTAAATTTAGAGTTACATCAAATGGATGTTAAAACTACTTTTTTAAATGGAGAACTAAAAATGAAATCTATATAGAGCAACCAATAGGTTTTGTTGTTGAAGGTCAAAAGTATAAAGTGTGCAAATTATTAAGATCAATTTATGGACTTAATCAATCTTTCATACAGTGGTATTTCAAATTTCATCAAACAATCATTTCATATGATTTTACTATCATAGATGAAGACCACTGCGTGTATGTCAAAAGATACAAAAATAAATTTGTGATTTTTTCACTTTATATGGATGACATACCATTGGCTGGAAATGATAAGGAGTATTTGTTGTATGTGAAAACATGATTTTCTTCTAATTTGAGATGATGAACATGGGGAAGTTGCCAATATACTAGGCATAAAAATTACCAGGGATTGCTCTAAGAGGATGTTAGCTCTTTCATAAGAGTCATACATCAAGAAAATTCTTGAAAGATTTTACATGCAAGATTGCAAGCCCATTAATACTCCTATCACAAAGGATCAAGGTCTAAGTTTGAAATTGTGTTTAAAGACTTCACAAGGAAAGGAACAAATGGAGAAAGTTCCTTTCTCAAGTGTTGTTGAAAGTTTAATGTATGTCATGATGTGTACAAGGCCTTATATTTGTTATGTCATTGGAATGGTAAGCAAATATCAATCTAATCCAGGACAAATCCATTAGAAAAAGGTCAAAAGGATACTTCGATATCTGAAAGGCACTATAGGCTACTCATTGTGCTATCAAGGAAATTATTCTCATCTTGTAGGCTATACAAATGTTGATTGGGGAGTAGATTTAGATGAACAAAAATCAACCTCTGGATATGTTTTCTTACTAAATAATGGTGCAATTTCATGGAATGTTTTCTTACTAAATAATGGTGCAATTTCATGGAGTAGTAAGAAACAATCATATATAGCATACAAAAAATCAAACTAGTTTGATTTGACTCAAATCAATTTTTAGCTTTATTTTTTTATTTGGTGAGCAGGAAAAGATTAGCTTTTTATTTGGGTACGGAGACGGAAGGGAATTGAAAGTCATTGATTTTCTATATGTTTTGGGTAGTGGCGAGAGATAAGAGATGAAAAATGGTTGTTGGGTTGTAATGGGAGGTGGTGAGAGAAAAGAGAGAGGGAAAAAGTTGAAGAAGAAGAATAAAAATATAGTTTCAATGATTAAAAAAATCTTTTTATATTTTTAAATAAGAAAAATGAATTCTGAATATTTTACAAAAAATATATTTAATTGAATTAAAATTATTATTTGTGTGTCTAATTAAACTAGTAAAGTTAATTTGGATATTTTAAAACATTGACTCAAGCTTGACGGAGAAAAAATAAATTAAATTTGATATTGAGTTTTAAAAACTCCAAATTTATGTGATTTATTAGAAATATTTTATGTATTTAATTGAAAATATAAAAAAATTTTTTTGTAATATAAGCAATTAAAAAAAAAAAACATTTCATTTAATTTTGTAATTTTATCAATAAACACTTGTAAAAATATATCATGTACATATAAATAAAATTTACATAATTTAATGAAGAGTTTAAATATTATTGTAATAATTGTATATTATTTATGATTATATGCAATAATGAAATTAAAATTTAACATTTTAATTATTGGACATATATAAAAACATATTGGGACTACATAGCATAATTTCAATTACAAATTTTTATTTTATGTATCAAACAATTTTTGCAATTATATAATTTGGCTAATTTTATAAAACTTATATTAAGATGAGTTATGCATGCATACTTTAATATTGTGTAATTTCAATTCATAAATTTTAATTTGAAGAACTCGATAACAGATTTTTCTAAATGGAATGAGACAATTTTAAGTGATGTGTTTTCATTAAAAAATTACATTTTATAGGTGTAGTTGTATACTTTGACTAATACTATGAAATTTACTTTTGAGATAGATTCTTATGCATGTTTTGGTATTGTAAAATTTAAACTTATAAATCCTAAAAAATTTTAAAATGTCAAAACTGTAATAATAAATCAAATAACAGGCGCAATTATATACTTAAGTTAATGCTATGAAACTCATTCCAATATATATAGTTTTTCAATATTATATGATTTCAACTTACATATATAATGAATATGTTTAATTTATATTTTAATGATACTCAGGATTATATTATCAGTGACATGATAGAGCTCATTCCATTACACAAAATAAAATCTGCAAGTTGTATTTTCAACGACAATTTTAACTAAAAAAATTTAAGATAAAATTAAAAAATCAATTTTAAATTAAACTGTTTTTTTTTTTAAATTGAATTAACCATTAGCAGAAACATCCAACACCAGAGCCTCCTCCATACATGGAGGAGGGGACAAAAAAATAAACCTAAGAGCAATCCTATTGACTTGTCTTCTAACAAACACAACCGAGAAGTTCTGTAGTTAATAGGAATTATTAAATTCAACTGTTAAAACATAGCTTTATATGATTTTTTTTTAGTGAAAGGTTGGGTACCATAAATCAGTAGAAGCATGGAAATATCTTAATTATATTGACTCGTTCATAACACCCTCGTCATCTTTATAAACATAACTTTATACAATACATATAAGATCTGTAGTTAATATGAATTAATAATTAAAGATTGATATAAGGTTTTAATAGTTTTATTTAAATTAAAATTATATTAACCAATTTTAAATTCACTATTTTAGAGAACAAAAATATAAAAGAATATGTATGTTTAAATTTTAATGTTTTTATAAGACAATTATGAGAAATAGTAATAAATATAGAGTGTGATTAACCATAAATGGAGGCTAATAATTTCATTCCTAATTAGTAAAATATTTTTTCTACTCTCCTTCCTTTTTTAACTTTTTCCTTCTCTATTTCCGTTCACTATCAATTCTCATCATTTTTTTTTAAATTTTTAATAGTTAAATTAAATATAAATTTTATTTTATTTGAAATATATTTTATTTTATTTTATTTTGTAATATATTAAATATAAAGTTAAAGAAATTGACGGACAGGGGCAAATGAGTAAAAAAGAGAATTTCCTGAAAATTGAGAAAGTTGTTACGACAGAAAATATATATAACTAACTGTAAACCGAGGTCCTCGTGTCAGAAAATAATGAGCAGGGTACAGGCACTGCCGCATGTGTATATATAGGACACGCAGGTGACATTACATTACACTAAGCAAAACCCATAGAAACTACACGCATAACGATCCATATAGTTTTACCATAAACAGAGAAAGAAACAAACAAAGAAAGAGAGCTTTTCTTTTGCTTACGTGAATTGTCAAGATCAATATCAAGAATTGATGGACAGTCTTCTGCGTAACAAAGGCGGAGGAGTGTTAAGCGTATCAGTATGTGGGCAAGAAGAGATAGAGCAGTTGTCTAGAGATGGCAGCCATTACAGTCTCTCTACTGCAGTTTTGCCTTCTCTGGGTGCAAGAAGTAACCGTAGAATCAAGCTCAGGAGCTTCATTGTATCCCCTTACGACCGTCGTTACAGGTAAAATTAATAATGTTTCTTGGTTATCTATTCTGGGTGTTCCATTTTTTCTTGTTTACTTGGTTTTTTTCCTATTGGTTTTATTCATTATTTGAGCGCTGCTTGGTTTTGACTTTAGTGCTATTATTGGGCTATTATCTGCATTCTTTTTTTCTTGTGGGGATGTGCAAAACAATGACATAGTATCTCGTGATACTTTGTTAATTTATTTGGTTTTTACTATTAGAAAATTCAAAACTATTTTTTGATAACTATTCCCCTTTTTCTAGTTTTCTGTCCTTTTTTCCCCCTCCTTTACTACAATTTTTAATTTATTTTGGTTGGGTAGGGGATTTCAAAGTTCGTCTTTGTCATTTTGTGTTTGTTGTGATGATTCAGTTCCTTCTCATAATTTTGTTTATATTTATGTTTTTTTCTTTCTTTGTTTTAGTTTTAATTTTTATACCTTTTCTATTGGTATTTGGAAAAGGTGATTTTTTTTTTTGAGGTGGGGGGGTGGGGTGGTTGCAGGAAAAGTATGATTTTTGAATCTTCAGTATTACCAATTTTTAGCCTTCTCTCAGAATAGTGTTCTATTTGATCTTTGCTTAGAAATTTTGGTATCTAATCATTTTGAGCCTTTTCTTGGTTGATGGTTCTTTGTATGGAAATATTTGAAAGAAATAATAATTGATTGATAATGATATTATAAAATTTTTGTGTTTTTCACATGACTTTGAAATGTTGGAATTGTAAGTGAGATATCTAAATATCTTTTTTCACTCTTCAGGTTGTTTAGTATCTGTTTTTGCCTTGTCCTCCTCTCCTCATGTTGTCCACTTGTAGATTTCTCTTCTTCTTTATGTCAAAACAGGAAAATAATGAAACTTCAAGGAAATATATTGGTTCTAACTCTGCAGACAGATTTAGTTATTATTTGCAATTTTAGTTTTCCTGTGACCAAAAAGGTAGAAAAGAAACAGAAATGTGCTAAAGTTAGCTAAAGATTTAAACTTTTGTTGCAGAATATGGGAGACATTTCTTGTTGTTCTGGTGATCTACACAGCTTGGGTATCGCCATTCGAATTTGGATTTCTTGAAAAACCAAAGGGACCGCTCTCTATTGCTGATAATGTTGTGAATGGATTCTTTTTTGTGGATATTGTTCTCACTTTCTTTGTAGCCTACCTTGACAAGACCACATACCTAATTGTTGACAATCCAAAAAAGATTGCTTGGAAATATGTCAGTTCCTGGTTTGCCTTTGATGTCATTTCCACAATTCCATCTGAACTTGCCAGGAAGATCTCCCCTAAACCGTTCCGATCTTATGGCTTGTTCAATATGCTTCGCCTTTGGCGTCTCCGAAGAGTTAGTGCCTTATTTTCCAGGTAAAAACCCTTAATACTTCTCTTCAAGGAAGTGTTTTATTTAAGTGAATAATTCCAACGCTACATCTTCTTTGAACAGATTGGAGAAGGATAGGAACTATAACTATTTCTGGGTTAGATGTGTCAAACTTATTTGTGTAAGTATTCAAGATAAAAATGGTTCTAATACGAATGACAATGCATTTTTCCTCTAGTGCAATTATCTTATTAGCACATGGATGTAAACTCCTTATAGGTCACCCTTTTTGCGGTTCACTGTGCTGGATGCTTCTACTACCTTCTTGCTGCTCGTTATCGAAATCCTGAAAAGACATGGATTGGAGCATCTTTGGGGGATAATTTCCTTCAACAAAGTATGTGGATTCGATATGTGACTTCAATGTACTGGTCTATTACTACTCTGACAACTGTTGGCTATGGTGATTTGCATCCTGTGAATACAAGGGAGATGATCTTTGACATTTTCTATATGCTCTTTAACCTTGGACTGACAGCATACTTAATTGGTAATATGACCAACTTGGTTGTTCATGGGACCAGTCGAACCAGAAAATTTGTAAGTAATTCTTATTCATTAAAATCATATGGTAATCTGTATCGCCATTTCTTGGAATCATGACTTGTAGCCTTAAAATTTGTAATTTTGAAATTTGCAGAGGGATACCATACAAGCAGCTTCAAGTTTTGCTCAAAGAAACCAACTGCCGGTTCGCCTGCAAGATCAGATGCTTGCACATCTTTGTTTGAAGTTCAGGACAGATTCAGAGGGACTGCAACAGCAAGAAACTCTTGATTCCCTTCCAAAAGCAATTCGTTCGAGCATTTCACATTATCTTTTTTACTCTCTCATGGATAGGGTGTACTTATTTCGGGGAGTCTCCAATGACTTGCTTTTCCAGTTGGTAATTCACTCAAAATTTGATGTGACTTTTGTTTCTATATGCGGTCAATATTTTTATTAAGTGAAAATTCTCATTTTCTGTAATTGAATTTCAAAGGTTTCAGAGATGAAAGCTGAGTACTTTCCACCCAAAGAAGATGTGATTTTGCAAAATGAAGCGCCAACTGATTTCTATATACTTGTCACTGGCGCTGTGGTAAAAATTCAACTTCATTCTCTTAATTGGTATCATTACCCTCCATTTTTTTTTTTCTCACATTTAAAATTAACATTAGGGTCACTCTATTGGCAATTGCTTGAAGCAAAATGTTCCAATTATTAATAGGATTTTTGTACATATAGTTAAGCTTGTGAAATTATAGTCTCTAATATTTGAGTTACTTCACAGGATCTACTGGTTTACCAAAATGGATCTGAACAGGCAAGTCTCATTGTTTGAAACTCTTGAAACAGCTTTTACCTTTATAATTCATTTTCTTGCTCAGAAATTGTTTTGGATGAGTGCAGGTTGTTGGGCAGGCAACAACTGGTGATCTTTGTGGTGAGATTGGGGTGCTTTGTTATAGACCACAAATTTTCACAGTTCGCACCAAAAGATTGAGCCAGCTACTACGAATGAACCGTACTACATTCTTGAATATTGTTCAGGCCAATGTTGGAGACGGGACAATTATCATGAATAATCTCCTTCAGGTATATGTTTCCTAACAAAACTTTTCTAATGTTTCGAGAAGTGTCACCACAGTTTCCACAATACTGGATTCTATATACCGCACATGATAAGCATCTAATTTGTGTACATACATTAACATACTATGCATTATTTTGGCTTTTTGGTGGGGCAGCATTTGAAAGAACAAAAAGATCCAATTATGGAGAGAGTTTTGGTGGAGACAGAGAACATGCTAGCTCATGGTCAAATGGACCTACCTCTCAGTCTATGCTTTGCAGCACTTAGGGGAGATGATTCCTTGTTGCATCAGTTGTTGAAGAGGGGCCTTGATCCGAATGAGTCAGATAACACTAGGAGATCAGCTTTGGTAAGTGAAACTTTTTACCCTTTAATTTGTCCTACTGAGTACGATGTTACCTGGAGTACTAATGGTCTCTCTTTTTTTTTTTTTCGCCACAAAATTTGTTTGCATTAGCATATAGCAGCATCAAAAGGAAGTGAGAACTGTGTGCTTCTTTTACTAGATTACGGGGCAGATCCTAACTGTAAAGGTAACTTCCTTTCTATTGCCAAATCCATGATAAGGGTAGTTCTGTTAGAATAATTTTCAATGTTGTTATATTTTGAGATCTCCCTTTCAATTTTTTTTTTAAATGTATGATGATATTCCCAATCCTACCTATTTGCGACTGGTTTGTTGAGTTGCAACTATCTCCTTTTTATATTGAGTTGAATCAGTTGATATAGATTTCAGTTGACATTCTGATACTCTTATCCAAAACAGCTTAGTCGGTACGCATATGCACACTATATGAGGGATGGGAGACTTGCATCTCAATTTATATTTATTTAAAGGAAAATTTTGATTATTTTACCTGAGGTTGTGCCAGATTTAGTCATCACATTTCTTTCTTAAATTAGTAGACTCAATAATGCAGATGTCTCATTCTGCTATTACTTAAATACCTGGCACCCTTTAGCCATAACCTTCATTAGTCAAAGCTTATATAATTACATTATAAAGACTAGTTCATGCTTGTTGACGTTGCTTATAAAATTCATTTGTTGTATGGAGATCATGTTATTATGTCACCTTCTTGGACTTTTGACAAATAGATTTTAAATAACTAAAGTGCAGGTTTTCTTTTAATGGTCTTCGTAGTCAACTGCAAGTGTAGTTAGTACAGTTCATGATAGAAGATTGTGTTTTTCAAATCTACTCCACAGTTTATCTAATTTTAATTCTTCATTAAGCGTAAAGAATTCAACTGTTTTGAATTGGATGTGTTTGCAGACTCAGATGGAAAAACCCCACTGTGGGAGGCAATGCTGGGTGGTCATAGACCAGTGATCAAACTTCTGATAGAAAAAGGTGCAACCATAAAATCCGGAGATGTAGGTCATTTTGCGTGCGTTGCTGCTGAACAAAACAACTTGAACTTGCTCAAGGAAATTGTTCGTTATGGAGGAGATGTCACATGTCCAAGGACGAGTGGAACCACAGCCCTACATGTTGCTGTTTGCGAGGACAATACTGAAATAGTTAGATTCCTATTGGACCAAGGTGCTGATATTGACAAACCTGATATTCATGGTTGGACTCCAAGGGATCTAGCTGACCAACAAGGACATGAGGAAATAAAATTCATTTTCCAATCTTGTAAAGAGCCTAAAACTCAGTCTGTTGTTACACTTCCTGAGCAGAAACAGGGGATTCGATATCTTGGTAGATTCACAAGTGAACCCACTATCCCTCCTCTATCACATGAAAATTCATTCTCAGGTACAGAGAGATCATGGAGCCAAAACCGCCCGAGGCGCAGAACAAACAATTTTCACAACTCACTGTTTGGGATGATGTCAGCTGCCCACAAGGGGGAAAAGGAATTACCATTCCCAGTTAGTCACACTATGGGTGGAGACAACTACGGACCTAACCCAACCAGAGTGATAATTTGCTGCCCTGAGAAGGTAGGAACTGCAGGAAAGCTTGTTCTACTCCCCAAGAGCTTGCAGGAGCTGCTTGATATTGGTGCTAAGAAATTTGGGCTCTCACATCCTAAAGTTTTAAGCAAGGATAGAGCTGAAGTTGATGATATTGAGGTGATTAGAGATGGTGATCATATTTTATTTGTAAGTGATCGAACAAAAGAGACTAGCAGCGAGAACACTTCCCTACCTGCTATGATTGACCAAACATGAGACACATGACATCCAAAACTCCAATCATAACATGGGCACCAAATAGGTGACTTAATTTTTCTGCCTTTTTTTTTTTTCTAGTGAAAATTTACACCATATGCAAATCCACTGTAAAAATCATTGCCTCAAATGGATATGTAGATGGTGAGGCCTTTGCGGTATTTCAGCGGCCTGTTCAATTCCAACTATACATAATTGCAAGTAAGGTTGATAGTTTGATGCCCAATCCTTCTTTGGCTGGATAATGAATAAACTGAACCCAATTGAAAAATTGAACTAAGAATAACTGCAAAATAAATAATTATACATATTTGAATCGAAATCAAATTGAAATGAATAAATATTGAATTTTAATTTTAATTTCTAGTGTTTTTATTATCTAAATTAAATATCCAAATTGAAATCATATTGAATTGAACTAATCTGAATTAACATTGATGAAGGAACAATGAATATATTCTTCAGCCGCCTTCTCTTTGATGATTACAATATTACAATATCCGCTTCATTCTGTGTAAGGTCATACGCCGGGTGCACCTGCACCAACACGAGGACACATTCTCAGTGCACAACAACATCAATCCTCTGCATATAAAGATTAATATATTTAAACTAGTACAACTTGAAGGTTCTGCTCTTACCTGGAAACTCTTTTCGTCACTGAACTTCTTGGATCTAATCTTTAGCTCTCCTCTGCTGGTGGTCAGCTCATCCAGTATCTCAGAATCACACGATTCAAAATCGCCATTTTCATTTGATTCCTGCCAATCATTGATCATTCAATATCGTCTGGAAAAAATATTTTCCAAATTTTGAAGTTCACCGAAGTTCTGTTGAAAACTGAAATGCCAGCAACAATCTAGCAGGAGGCCAGCTTCTTTGGGAAAATTAAATGATAGATGGTTCTGGTTTTGAGATTTATGTTGAACATTACAGGAACAGACTCTATAAACTGTTATCTGATATTTTTTCTAGAGCAACTATATACTACTTTTGGCCGAAAAAATAATAAGGAAATTAACAATTATGTCGAAACAATTATCATCTGAACCCGATAAAATGGTGTGGCCTTGTACCTTGAATGAAGCAGATCGATTACGTTTTGGAGCTCCCTCAATGTCCTGATACTCAGCAGCATCCAACTCTTGAAGATAGATTGCATGAAAGAATTTGGGAAGGATATGCTGCCTTATGCTTATGAGCAGAAAGAATGGCAAGGGGAACAATATCCCAGCAATAGGTATCCATGTTAATCCAAAACAAAGGAGAAGATATACCAGCTGGAAGAGTGTAAATATATCAATGTGCTTGAATGGAACCCTCTCCACATAAGAAGCATATGCTGTTTCCAGAATCCTAGTAAAATAATTGTTCAAATGAGATCATTGTGGAAGTATCTAAGATGTAATTCTGAAGATCTTACAAAAGAGAACTGGAAAAATAACAGTTTACTTGTATTGCCTGCCAGGAGTGATGAAAAGCAGTCATAATCTTTGCCAGAACTGGCTTCCGGGGAGGCTGTCACTGGCCATGCAAGCGAAATATCCCCAAAGTACTGATGTTGGTATCTTCTTGATTATAGGCATGGCAATTAATGAGACTCCCACCAGAAGTGATTGTAAAAAGTTGCCAAGTCTTTGCTCATTAACTCGGACAGGCAAGTAAGCATCAATATGCCTGTCAGGATCAAAGCTACCTTTTGTGCTGCCTCCATTCTACCCTATAATTGCATCCTTCACATCCTTAGCTCTTTAGCTGCTGAAGGCTGTAATAGAAACATATATATTAGAAGTTTCTTCCTAAAGTTATCAGGAAACCAGCACTGAGAATAGCCTATTGGCATAAGGTAAGAGCATACAGGTACAGTTTTCTCTAATTCCACAAACGCCTCCTGCATCCTTCACCGTAAATTACAGAGTTGCTAGCATTTTGTTTCATGCATTCCTTTGCACTCTTTACCATCTGTATGAGACAAGGCACAAGTTTTGTTGCCATCACTGGAAATAGTGCAAACGCCATTTTTGGATCCAAAACTAACCTGTCTATTAAGAAGAGCTAGACTCTTTATGTGCACAGGAGATTGTGGGAGCACCCCATTGGAGGGAGGGAGTCCAAGTAATCCACGGATCAAAGTCTAGACATAACTTATTGAATGTGATAAGTAAATCTTATGAAGAATTCAATGAGGATTTAGAACTAGATTATCAAAGATTAAAAGGGAAAAGAGGAAGTCGGATAAAATACCAAGATATCAAGGACTAAGATATCATAGTGGTAAGATGTTTCTTCAGATTGAATTCCTTCTGTTGTGCCATTTGTGAAGCAACACCATGGTCAAAAAAATAAAGACCAGCAACCATAATAGCAGGTATGAAGGGAGGAAATATGTATGCTAATGGAACATTACCCATATCCTGAAATTTAATCAAGAAAATTACTTTGTCAGTTCAAATATTAGATGCCAAAAAACTAGAAATAAAAGGATATTGCAAATGGCTGCAAAATTTTACCTTGATTACAGTACAATGCTCCAAAGATGCAGAGTCCCAAGGAAGAGGATTCTGAAGCCTCTAGGCACTCCAGAAGGAACTTTCGCTGTTATGCTAAAGGACAGTGCTGCCCATACTACTACCATTAAAGGAACTCCATAATCCGCAATGAAACTCCTAAACCATCCTGCATTAATGATGAAAAACTAGAGCTTTCGTGCGAAAGAAATTGTTGCTCATGCCAAAGTGCACACAAAGTCGCTTGACAAACCTGTGCCACATTGCCATGATCTTGCACCTCTACTTTTTAAAGCAGTGAAGAGTAAGCCAAAGGTGAATATGACACCCAACAGGCCATTTGTATATCGCCACTGAAAACTATAAATTTCAGAGTTTGGATCTTCATTATCAGGGATTCTGAATTCACTTACAATTCCCTATAATTCAAGAATATCATCTTCATTAATAGTTAGACTGCTTCTAAATTTCATTTAATTGTTAATCAAGAATATACCTTCAATGCTTGTTGAATGAAAAGGACTGCAATTAACATGCCAAAAAGTTCTCCTGCAACCCTTGTAAATCTATTGATGATCGTGCAAGCATTGAATATAGCAAGAAGAAAGAGTAAAAGAGCTGTCCAGACACACACCCTATAGAAGTTGAAATCAATTCTTGTAACTATTTACGCTAATTAATCAACCAAATCTTCATCAATGGGAGTGCGAGAAAAGCTTTTTCCAGTTTACCATCCAGCCCAAGCCAAGTACAGCTTTTGGCAAGTGCCATCATCTCTTATTGCAAAACTGTAGAGATAGCTATACATTATAACAGTAGGCTCTGCTACCCCCAAGGTTAACAAAGGCTGGCCACCAATCAACGAATGTATGATACCGCATATAGCAGTAGAAGCAAGCGTCTCTACCGTGCTCAGGCTTCCATCGGAAGTGAAAGAAAACTTGTTAAGCCTGAAATCAATTGCATATAGATATAGACACAAACACACACAAAGATTTGAAAATCCTTAAGCGTATATTGATACACATACCTGTTTCTTTGCTAAATTGTTCTCCAAAGGCAATAACAGGGAGAGCAGAACCGAAGAATATATAGGTTGTTGGAGCCAATATCCTAATATAATTAATCATTAATTAATGCATGATGACATGATAATCAAGAATCAATATATGTATACATATACATACGTGGCTCCTGTACCAATTGCATTGGTCCAATCTTGAAGGTAGCATGTTTTTCTTCCTCTTAAATCTTGAACAATCCCTTGGAATGGAGAGTTAACGTTGTTCATCGCCATATAAATCCAACAACACCATGAAAAAGATGAAAGACTACAATGTTTCTTCTATTTTTAAGAAAAAGAACTAATGAAAACAATGTACCACGATTAATGTTGCTAATTTACCTGAAAAATGGACACCAAAGAGGCTGGCGTCCTAGCCAGCTAGGAAGAACCAAAACTATTGGAAGGGAAAAGAAAAGATGTACTTGTGCTTCAAATAATATTAATCTTCTAATGAAATCTATGGCTGGAGAAAAGATATAAACAGGGTATTTTATGGTATGTCCAGAGGTGGTGAGAAACGCGGGAGACACAGGACGCTTATTTTCTGCCTCCCTTCAAATATAGGAATGTAAAACGCGGGAGCCGGTTTTTTCAGTTTCAGTTTACAGACCGTAAAGGTTAGTACTAAACTCCGATGTACCAAAAAATCAAGTTATTCACGTCCGAAAGATAATTCTGTTATCAATTGATTAGTTCCACATGGGACGGCACATATAAGACCATTTTGTTGTCCTTGCGTCAATCATAAAGCAGATGTATCTACCGGCTGGCTGCCGAGTGCCGGCGAACGGACTAGGTCTAGGTGCCTTTTTCTTCATAGTCAGGACATTGTTTCTTCATAGTCAGAGTCGGGACATTCATTCTCAGTGAGACACCTTAGAAAACTACAAAGTAAACCTAGTTATTACTTGGTCTTTTTTTTTTTTTGGATATTATTTTCACTCAATTTCTTAGATATTTCATGTGCACATGCCAATTACTGTCATTTACCATATGCCAGTTACTTCTCACTCACGTGGCTCAAGAAAATCAGAGGAGAAACCATGAAGGGAAAGAGAGGCCGCTGGTTGCTACAGCCATGCGTCAACTGTCCAAAACTAATGTTTTGAAAATTAGATCGGACTGGTCAGTCAGTCATACCGGAACGTAAAACTAAAAATCAAGCCAATGATGTATCGTTTTAATCCAGACCGACTTTTGATATTAGTTTTGTATTTTTAATTATTATAAATATATTTATATATTTTATTTTTTATATTTTAAAGTTATTTTAATAATATTTTTAATTTACATATTATGTTGAATTGATCAAACCAACTGACCGATTCACTAACTGGTCTGGCTTTAAAAACATATAGAAATTAACCACTTGCTGAAAACATTGCAGGTCCTTCACATCTAACAGAACCAGTTACAGCGTAATTATGAATCTGGGCAGTGCCTTTAATAGTTTAATTTAGCCAAGAACCCCGAATTGATTAGTTGCAGATGGGCAACACAATAAAATTGATTCTTTTGCATAAAAGCGTCATCAAAAACTGAATAGGACTTGTGCTTGGGAAAGGCTGAGCAACCATAGATTCAAAGCATGAATGTATTTGCAAGAATGGTAAGCGCGTACAGTCAAGTTTACAAGTCACGGCATTCAGAGAAAATCGTAGCTTGCTCCATTAGATCATCTTGCCATGCAAATAAGAAATGTAGCTTCTTTGTCTTGGTAAGACACTTTGCAGCTTTAAAATCCTGATTGATTAGATACACTTCAAAAAGTCTTATTTCACCAATCACATCATCACAAAAGCTTCAGCATTTTCAGACGTTCTTCATGTTCTGCATCCAATTTTGGTGGTGTATAACAGCCATGAAGATCCTCTACTATGTATTCCTGTCAAATGTACACAGTAAGTATGCATAAATTGTGGACAGCAAAGTCCTCGAAGTTAGTGAAGCAATTCAGACAATAAACTACGTATGAAACATGAAAGAAATGCATGAGTTAATCAGGAAGGACTCTGATATACCTTTGTTAGCTCCCTTTTAGTAAGGATGTGGTAGTGTCTCTGCCAAATTTTCTGAATGGCCATGGTGGCAGCAAGAAAACCATAAGCTATGCCAAGAATTGCAAAGATGACAACAAAAACCAAAACCAAGGCAAAGCATGCCTCCATAGAAGCAGGAAAACAGTCCAAAATTCCCCATCCATAACAGCAGTTCTGACAGCCAGCCATCCGTGGATCATTACTATTAAGGGAGGAGCAATGTAGTATGAGCCCGAAAAACCCAAGAAGCACAAAGAATGCCAGAACCCCTGTGCAATACACAGTATAGAAATAATGGTTAGTCAGAAGGCAAAATAATGCACATTCAACAGGAAAAAAGTAGTGTGAGAACAAGTGATACCATTCTCATGTTTGCATAAGAAGCAATACAAGCAACAAAATTCTATGAACGAAGATAGACATATCAATCAAACTAGCACCCTGCTGACAACTTATAATTATTTATCATGAGAAGGACGAAAGGATTTTGAGCATAACCAGGAGCAAAGGTGCTCAACAACTAAAATTGCAGGCATAGTTTTCAGAGAATTGTTCTCAAATAAAGGAGGAATTCTTATGCAAAATTATCAGATACACTCTAGGTGCGGATAATAAAAGAATTTAGTGAAACAGAAAGCATATGCTTAGGACACATAAAAATAAGAAGGAAGCAAATATCACATCAATAAGTGGAGTTTAAGTCAGAAATAAATTTTGGAAAGGGGCAACATCATTTTTGGTAACTTTTAATGCTACCAAGAAAAATGTGCCAAGACAATGGCCATTTTTCTAGTTAGGAATTGTGATTTTCATTCATATAAGCAAAATTTGATCATAAATCAGCAAGTTACTGAAGTGCAAATACGTAGCTAAACTAGCATATCAACACAATCACTAAGCACCAGAAATGTCAAATAGAGATTTCCAATCCTAGGAAGGAAAATGAATAACAAGAAATGCAAAACCAGCTGCCAAAAGCCATAAAAGTTACCTATGCAATAATAAAATGGTACAGGATGTTTTGAGAGGATTCGATCCCAACCATCGCTAAATGAATTCCTAAATGCACCATCTTTATCCATAAGATACGCAAACCCACCCATAGCAGCAATCACCTGAAAGATGAAAATTTTCCCAAATATAAACTAACACTTCAAATAAAATTGAAAGATACATAGTTCGTAACTCAAGATACTTTTTAATTTAAGACCATGTAATGTGCGTAGACATCGATTATTTTGGCAAAAAATCAGCTGGAAAGAAATGTTTGTTGAATTGGTTCATACATTTCTATCTTCAAGCTAACATTCCATCTGTCTTTTATATAGTTTAAGAAAACACAAAAATGAAGAAGAAGAAAGCAGTTGAAATATTTGCTGCTTTGCTTAAGCTTACACGACTTTTTATACATAATGGTTTGTATTCAGGAATCACCAATTGAAGGTCTTAAATTTGAACATGACTTTTGCCTCGAAATGAACCAGAAGAAAATAAATAAAAAATAAAAAATAAAAAATAAAAAAAAAAGATAATAGTAATGAAAGCACTCACAGATTGCACAGCCAAAAAGACAATGATAACATCTCTTGTGACAAAAAGTCTGAATTTCATTTTACGCCATGAGTTATCCTCAAACAATTCCACTCGAAGATGAAATTGGGCTTTACATGTTGTACAATGAGAGAAAGCAAACCCTTCCTGTCAAACAAGAATGAAGGCCACAATTATATTAACAGAAACCATAAAATTAAAATCTGGAACAATAAAAATTCATAATTCATGTGAACTAACAAATAAAACAGCAGTTCTCTACCTTAACTGAGCGCCAATGATCGAGGCATGAACGATGAACAAACTGCTGGGTGCCTTTGCACATGCATGGAGATATTAATTCATCACCTACAAGTCAAACAAACAAACAACATTACAAAATTGAAACATAATTTTACTGAAGCAATCAAGCAAAAATAGGGAAAATACTATGGAAATTACTTCAATAAGCAGAAATTAGTAAAAAGAATAAAAGGAAACCTTTCTTAAACAATCAATCACATCACACTGATCGAACTAGCTACACTACAGGAAAACCAATGTATTCATCAAGGTTGATACACTAGTAAAATCCACAAATCATTAATCACTAATTGAATAAACAGTAAACTTGAAAAATCTAAAAAAAATAATAATAACAACGCAGAAAACAGAACAAAGATAACAAATTTATGGGAAATTTGATCAGACCTAAGTCGGAATCAGACTCGAGACAAATGCGGCAACAAGGAACAGACCCATTCTCCACATCCTCTCCTTCTTCCTCTCCCTCGTTGTTAATCTCACTCGAATTTCCTGGCGGCTGCGTTGGCGATGAATCGGAATTGTTATGTAGCAGAGGATCGGAGTCGGTGGGAATATCTGCACCCACGCCCACTGCCTGCAGCTGCACTTCATCTATCCTCATCGATAAGAAACCCAAATTGTAATTGATTACAAATCCCCCGATTGAACCACAAGTCAAAGCGACAGGAAAATAAAAAGAGAGAGAGAGAGTCGAAATAGAAATTTTTGATATGGTATTTTCTAAGCTGCCAAACAGAGAGCTAAATCTCAATTAAGAAAAATTAGAATGATCTAGAAAAAAAGATTAATTAAGGTGGGGGATAATATCTGGCGTTAATTAGGTTATAAATTTTCTCTGGGGAAAAGTCGGTTTTAACTTTTTTGAGGCGTTAACACAGAAAAATTAATTATGGGGCCCTTATTATTGGACGTGACTCCCACGCTCTTACTTTATCTATATACTTTTGGAGTCTATATACCCCACCCCACACATCCCGTCAGGATTAATGATTTAACTGTTTTTCTGATGGCTGATTATTTATTCGCATTAAATATTTAACAAAATTATTATTATTAATTTCAGTACAAATAATATATATTTGATAATTTAATTCTTTGAAAAATAAATAATATTTTCAATTGATTGATTTTCTGGCTGCATTAAATAAATTTTAAAAATATTTTATGCAAAACAAATAAAATTTTAAATAATTAATTAAGTTAATTCAAGGGCGAGAAAGTTGCAATAAAGAAAATGAAAGAGTAAAATATAAAAATATTAGCGAAGTAACTCTCTTTATGAGTTTTTTTATAATGTAAATAAAATTAAAAATTTAAATTTACTTAATTCCAATTAAAAACAGAAGCTTGCTAATGGGGAGTGAGCATAATAAGGAAAAAGTGTAGTAGAATAAACAAACTTGCTGAGGTTGTAAGTTTATGCATGTATTCAGTCTTGATGCTTAAGATTTTGCAGGGAGACTATTTAGGGGTAAAATGCATACTTAAGATTCTGAATTTTATGCTTTAGCTTTCACACATATATATATATATATATAGCCCTAAACTTTCATCTTTTTATAGCATAAAACTTGTTGTTAATAAATTTTAAGTGCGTCTATTACATGCTTTATTAAAAGCAATCAAATAAAAAAATAATAATAATATTTAATCTAAAAAATAAGATTTATGTCTTAAAATTAATTATAAAAAAGAAAAAAAAAAGAAATCAATTAATAGATTGCTCGCAAATGAGTTTGATCTATACGTTGCTTCCTGATGGTATATGTAAATGTTTTGAAATAATTTTTTTAAATACGTGTTGAGGAAGAACAAACTTGTGATTTCTCCATCCATGTTAGGCTTTCATGAAGGTGTTAGAGTTGCCGTTTCAACTTAATACTTCTGCTTAAAATAAAAGGCTTCTCCCAACTCTCAACCAACAAGCCTAATAATACCAACAATTGTTGAAAGCCTAATAATATGGAGAAATCTGAATTGCTTTTAAAAACTCCCATCTCATTTGACTTGCAAGAGAATAAAACTCTAATACCAGTTTCTTGAAAGCCTAATATGGAGAAGTTTGCAGACTCGCAAGAGAATTAACTGCTTTCAATCTAATTTAATTACCATTCAAAGGAATGCCAATCATTTTGCTGATAAATTATGACATGTTGATTTTGGGTTATTTGATTTTACATGCTTAAATCCTTACTTTACTATATTTTTATTTTAATAAAATTTTATTGCTTAAAAAAAATAATAGATGGCTTAAGTATGAACGAATTGCTACATTTCTAGCAAAATTTTAAAGTTTCAAATGTTGCACAGCTGAAAAATGCCCAATGACCTGTAAAACATTATAACCAAAGACTGTTGGCAGTGGAAGTGCCTTCATTTTGAAAATATTACATTAATTGAGTTGAAGCCATCTTCTTCTTTCAATCTCCCAAAGAAAGCAAGTTTCACAAATCAAATGCACAAGACACAAATCAAATGGAAAACAAAAAAGGGAAATAGTAGAATTTATCATATTAGAAGAATCAAAGCGGCTAATTTTCTCTTCATTCACTCTTATTTAAAAAAAAAAGGAAAAATCAGTAATTTTCATTGATATTCCCACCATCGAGACAGTACTAGGGTGGTTAAGGAGAATTCTTTTTTTTTTTTTTTTTTAAGAACACTAGGGTTGCATCCTCTAATGGAACGTTGACATTATATTCGCCTTTTTTTTTTTTTTTTGAGGGCTTAGATCCCTTAATTGAATCTAATTTTCTCTTAAAATATACCTAAAAATAAATCCTATATCAACAAAAAATTGTGTTATTAAAATATAAATCGTTCGGAAATTAAATAAGAAAATAAAATCTTATTTCAACAATTCCATTCCATTTTCATTCTAAAAGTTCAATCAAATAAACCTCGAAGTTTCAAATAAAAAGCTTATGATTTTTTTATGTATCAATAAAAAGACAAAAAAAAAGTTTAAAAAAAATTGGTGTTAATAATATTTTTATTACCAACTAAATGACATCTCTTTGATGGTGTACCTTCATGGATGATTTTTATATGTATCTTATACATGATGCACTTAAAATATTATAAATTATTAAATAATAATAAATTAATTCATAATGAGAAAAAAAGTAAGTGACACGTTATCGTCACTTTTATTATTTTTCTTATTTCATAGAATTAAATTAAATTATTTTTAATTTTTAATTTGATTCAATTATTGAAGATTACTAAACAAATAATATCTCCAAATTCATATTTTGACTTTTCAACTGTTTTTAACAAACTTGCAGTCATGTTATGATGCGCCAAATTTCTTCTAACCTTGATAATCTGGGTAAGATATTAACGTTTAATCTTTGTCAAAGGATAGATAGAATTCTATTTACAAGTGGAATGTTGAAGTTCAATTCTGATGCATCTTATGATTCATCGTCAAACAGTGGGAATCATGGAGGCTCTCAGCTGGATGGTATCTCTTGCAGGACTGGTCCTAGTTCTGTTCTTCAAGGAGAAGCTAGGGCGGTTAAAGTAGCTGTGGATTTAGATACAAATTTGCAGTGCACTCAAGCTCTTTTTGAAACAGGTAGCAAGATTGTTTTTGATGCAATCACGTCAGATCATGCCATTATTGATAATATTAATGTAGCCTTGCTAGATATCCTTTGTATTCAATTCGTTTTGTGTACAGAAGTGCTAACAGAGCAGCTGATTTTGTTAGCCGAATGGCTCTTTCTGGCGGACCCTTTATGATCTCTTCTGCAGGCGGACCTGCTTTCTTAATGAATTCTCTCTCTTGGTTCAAAAGAAAGATAGAATTGTATTTAGTTTACACCAATCAAAGTGGATCATTAAGAGGGATGATCAGTTAGTAAGAAAATTTGGCAAGTCAATGAAAAGAGCTAATAAGCTTGCCCTTAAGGTGATCCACACGTTTAATTTCGACAAGAAGTTTTTTAATTATTAATTGATACAATGATAAGATAAGTCGTTTGCACTGTTGATATAGCCATTTAACTAACTACGTTTTTGCCATTATAATCTCATAGTTTTTTTTTTTAATCACCAAGTCTTAGCCCTTTGAGTGCTAAAGTGATATATTATCCTATTTAGAATCTAAGAAGGTCTAATGACGTTCAATAAGATTTAATAAAGTTAAGAATCAAAATTATACTCCCAATAACACTTACTTAGAGCCTAATGAACTGAAGTATAAAAGAGCTCATCAGATCATAAGAGAGGTAACTTTTTTCCCTTTTTTTATTTCTCTTTTTACACAAAAAATATTTATCTATATTATTTAAATTGAATGTAAAGGTCCTTGCTGACCAGAAAACTATAGCACTCCAGCTGTCCACTATTTTAATTTTAGATCCACATAACTACTAAATCAAATTATTTGAAAGACACTTCACTGCCTTAGTGCTTACCTCCACCGAATATGATTTTTTGAAACAGCCTATCTAATGGAGGTCTCATCAATGTGGATGGTGTGCCCTCCAACAAACGAGTTTGGCTGATATTGTGACCTACAAGATAAGAACCAATGAGGTAAAGCACCAATCTTGGGTGCTAACTAAGGTTGTCAAAATCGAGATTTTACCCTAAAATCAAAATCGTAAAATCAGATCGTAAAATCGTAAGATTTTATAATATAAAAAAATTTCATTTTAAAATATAATTATACATATATAAAAATATAAATAAAATATTTTTTAAATTTAATACACATAATTACATTAAGAAGATCAAAAGAAAATATGTTCATAAAAAGATTCAAGTTCATATCTCATATCATAACATTAAAATACCTAAAAGAAATTAGTTCAAATTTATTACACATTTAAATTAATAATACAAAATATACAAATAAATACTACATAAAATAAAATATAACATTTAAAAAAGTTATCAATATTTTTATTCAAATCAACTTCTTCATCTTCATCAGCATAAACATCGTTGTTATTTTCATCTCCATCATCTTCAAATTCATTGCCACCAAAAGACTTATTATTAGTATTTTCACAAATATTATCACTAATAATGACAAATATTATCACTAATATTAATATTATCATTAATTCAAAAGTCATTTTTTTGTGTAAAACTTTACTTCCCAACAGTAGTAAGTAATTTCAATTTTCAGTCGTATATGATTAGTCAATTACAATTGGCAACTAACAATTAATGTATAGTCCCAATAATATAAAATTGAGCAACAAAAAATAGAAAAAAGAGAGAAAATAAAGCATTCCAACAACAAAAAAGGAAGAAAAATTAGAGAAAAATATAGGAGAAATAATATAAAAACAGAGGTAAAAAATTAGATAGAAAAATTTTAAAAAAATAACAATGAGTCAACACCCGATTTCACCCGATTTTACCATAAATCTGATTTTATGTACGATTAAAATAGTTCACATGATTTTGACTCATAAAATCATACGAGTCAACTCGCGATTTTGACAACTATGACTGTATGTACATTTTTTTAGAGTCGGATTCATGACGCAACAAGGATATGAATTTTTGGATTTGAAATATACGAATTAATAGGAAAAGTGTAAGAAAATTGAAAAAATGAGGCTTTCCGATTTAACCCCATTTTGAAAGCAAATACGCATAAATTATATTATGAACTCAAGTTCATATTGCTTCATGCACGTGTAATTAAAACACACAATTTTATTAAATGTCACACATATGACTTATGTACATTTTGTTATTAACTATATGCACATTTAGTATGGTACAACATGTACATTGACATTAATCTACTTGTATATTAACATTGAACTGCATGTACATTGAAATCTATAAATAAATCAATGAAAATAACAATGCAATTTAAAACTAATTGAATAATGTACATGCAGGAACAATGCATATCAACAAAATTCTTTTAAAATTTGTTACATTTTGCTAGAGATCAATTCAAAACTAATGTACTTTTACTTAATCTATTTTATAGATTTCAATATATATGCACTTCAACACTAATATTTATATAGTTAAGAACTAATGTACATGTAGTTCAATACCAATATACATACAATTAAGAAATAATGCAGTTCAAAATTGATCTTCCAATGTACATTCATTAATAATGCATATTAGTAAAGTTTTTTTAGAATTTATTACATTATTACTAGAGTATCAATTCAAAATCAATATATTTTCATTGATCTATTTTATGAAGTTCAATGCACATGTAGTTGATGATCAGTATACATATAATTCAATACTAGTATATATACAATTTAAAACTAATGTACATGTAGTTAAAGAAAAATGCATTTCAAAATTAATGGACTAATATGTATAAACAAGAACAATATTTATCGATAATATTTTTTAGAATTTTTATATTATTGGTAGAGTATCAATTAAAAACTAATGTACTTTTCATTAATTTATTTTATGAATTTTAATGTACTTGCAGTTCAACATCAATGTACATGTAGTTAAAACTAATGTACATTCAGTTCAATACCAATATACACATTGTTTTATTTTTTTTAAATGATATGTGTGACATTTAATTAAAATAGTGAGTATTGATTCAGGTTCATGTTGCGACATGAATTTATGTTCATGATATACATATTGGCAAATACATAAATAAGGCAGTGGGCCTAAATAATACCACAAGCGCAAGTAGTGCCAGGCTTTCTAGAAATGAGCCGATAACTTTGAATTATGGCTGTGCTTCGATACTTGGTGGGCTCCCTGTTTTGTTGCTAGCTCAGCATCTGGGCTTAGCAATCTGAGGTCATAAATGTTGCTAATCTTGAAATGAGAGAAAAATGTATGCAGCGCAGGAAAAAGTAATCTGAGAAGAGGAAATCTATTGGAGCAGGCCCAGTTTGGATCGGTTAGGAGTTCACTCTAGTCTCTAGCACTAGCAGGCCAATCATATACTGTGCGTGTTTGTTAGCCTTGCTGTTTTTACATGACAATATAGGAGTGGTTTCATTTTCTTTTTAATGTTATATTTACTATATCTACACTACATAAAAAAAAGAATTACAAAATTTATGACATATGTATAAAAATATAATATATATTCAAGCTGTGACATGTCAAATTTATCTATTAGTTGCCTAAGACCCAAACCCGATTTGGGTTGGAAAATTAACATCTGCATCTGCCTCATTTATAATCGCAATGGCTAATATGTGGTTGTAATTTAATATAATTTACTAAAAATAAGTGTGATAAATAAGAGTACGAATGAGAGAAAAAAGTTTAGGTGTGTGAATGAGTGCTATGGAAGAACTCAAGTGAAAGTTTAAGTGTAAGACGAAGAAGTATGAATGAGATAGTAAACAAAAGAGTTTAAGTGAGTATTTTCTGAGTTGAGATACCAAAAAGGTAAGTTGTAATAGTAAATTATAATAGTCAAAGTTATAAATTTTTTATTTACTTAAGAAACAGCTTATAGGTGCTAATGAGGTGATACATTTATAATGTGATCACAAAAAATATATATACATGATCTTCATAGTAACGATTATTATATTAAACTATGTTTCATTTTAGTTTTTAAATATATAATTTTAGCATTATTTGTTCATTATTTATTACATTTTGATTCACTTTTATATTTATGTAATCAATTTTCTGTATTGATATTAAAAAAAAAAAAGTCTAGTGCAATCCAAAGCTGCATTACTATTTAATTAGTTTCTAGATATACCAATAATTTTTCTTACTTAATATTGAATGTTCTCTTCTATGAATTAATTTTTCTAGTTCCCACATTCAACAAAAAATTATGAAAACTGAAGAAAAACAAAGACAGACAAAAAGAAGCTTCTACAAATATACATTAATTCAAAAAAATGTCACTCAGCTTTCAGTTTGTTTTCCATGGCATGAATCATGCATACATAATACACGTGATTGGGTTGTATTAAAAAATCTTCAGAATCTTCTAATGTCGTAGATAAACCTGTGCATTGTCCATTAGAGCTTAGCCCATTGGAAATGGTGGCACCAGGAACATGATAGGAAATTTCGTGTAGCAAATAGTTACTGGCCGCAAAGGAAAAGAATGGTGATCTTTAATGGCTCAAATTTCATGTTATGATGCAAAAATGAGTCATTAGCTACTCTTCTTTTGTCGTATAACATTATTTATTTGGTGACTCAAAATTTCTTTAAGGGTCTGTGGAAAAATAATGATAGAATTAAAAGTTTTATTATTTTTTAAAATTATTAAAGGTGAAACTTTAAATTTATAAGAATTTAAACATGAGAAACATAAGTTCACATATATATAACAGATAATTTCTAAAAATTTAAAAGATAAGATTTAAAGTCTTACATTTAAGTCGAAATTCTTAGTTAATTAATACTTATTTTAAATCAATAAATACAAAAACAAAAGCGCCATTTTGTAAGTGCTTTTTTTTACTTAAAATTTTTGAATTTATTATTAATAAAATAAATTCTTTCTTATAAAAAATTGTTTAGGTTTAGTGATTTATGAATTATATTATTTATAATGTATGAAATTTTACACATCGATTAGCTCTTATTATGGAATCACATATTGTGAAATATGACCTTATTCTTGATGTATTAATATTAATTTTACTATTTAGGTGCCTCTTTAACATTTTATTATAATAAAATATTCTTATATTTATGAAAATTATTATTCTTAATATTTTCATATTTACCATTTAATTTTTTAAAAATATTAATTATTTTTATAAATTTTAATATAAATATTTAACAATTAAGAATTATGTTTATATTAGCAGGTTTCATAATATTAAGAATATATAAATCAATCATTCTAATTTATAATGAAATTCCTATATAATTCCTAATATAAAAAGAACAACAGAATTTCAAAATGCAAAATTGACTTTTAAATCCACCCATAAAAAATAATTAACTTTAAATTCCTAGGAATTATAAAGCCTAAGAGTTATTGATCCTAAGACTTAAATTTTCAATAATTAAAATTCTTACTCTTTCAAAAAAAAAAAAAAATTAAAATTCTTACAAACAGAATAGATCTCAAAAAATATCTTAACATAAAGTCCCTAAACTTATATATTTTTATCTGTACACATATTAAGTTTTCAATTTTTTTATTGTATTAAAAACTTATATGATAATAAAATGAAATTAGTAAAAATTTTATAATTGAAAATTTAAAATTTATAAAAAGTTACATTGTTTTTAAAAAATAATATTATATAATAAATAAAAATTTAAAATTTAGTGTTATAAAATAAATTTTGCATATTTTAATACCTTTACTGGTTTGAATTGTGGAAGTTAATATAAATTTTTATATTTATTTATATTGTCATCAATTCACTTTTTCTATTATTAAAATATTTAATGTAATAAAAATATAAATATAAATAAATTAAAATATAAAAGTTCAATGCATAAACACACAATGTTGAAGTGTGTCATGACTTAATTTAGGACTGTGATCAACATATAAATTAATGTTATATTAATTTATGCAAGTGTAAACAAATAAATATAACTCTAAAG
Organism: Omphalea diandra; assembly: GCA_949677035.1. NCBI lineage: Eukaryota > Viridiplantae > Streptophyta > Magnoliopsida > Malpighiales > Euphorbiaceae > Omphalea > Omphalea diandra. The sequence goes on from CATIWR010248668.1 coordinate 32,183, forward strand.
AAATAAATAATCAAGAATTATTAACTTAAATAATATAATCTTTGAATATCCAATATAAAATCTGAACAAGTAATATTAAATCAAAAGAATATCAAAAATAAACTACAAAGTTTCTATCAAATACAAATAAATAAAGTTATTTAAACAATTAAAATAAAAATTAACTAAAAATAAAATAAAATTCAGATATACCCAACAAATATCAAAATGCATAAAATAGATCTTTCAAGGAATAACATACCAAATCTTGAACCAATCATAGGTATCTAACAATCTGAAAAAAAAAAAAAACAGATATAGATTGAGCTAATGCTCAGTGAATGATAATTATAACACATAACAGAATAAAAACAGACAAACACAAATAATTCACAATAGTTTTATATTTTTAAACATGCTAATATCACAAATAATTAAAATTAATTTAAACAATCAAATTAATAGAAGTTTCGAATCATTATTTAACTCATTTAAATCAATAAAACATTTTAAATCAAATCATTTTGATATTGTACTTTAATGTGATGATAATCCATATTCCTAAAGACCCAGATAGTAAACACCTATCAGATAATTAGATACAGATCAATCTCCTCCACAAATATCAATATATGACTCTAATACAATGCAATGAATTAAAATGTATGAAAACAAATAATGTAATCATATTGTTGTTATGGTTCACACAACAAGACTCAAATAATAGATAATTAAATATAAATAACTGAGTACTAAATACCAAATTTAAAATCCAAACTCATTTAAATAGATATCAAATTATAAATCGAAATTCAAATCACAGAAATTCATAATCATAAACAATATTATAAATATTAGTACTCAAAAATTAGATAGTAATAATCTAAAGTTTAAATACCCATAAATCAATAAATTAAATCAAATATGTTCAAAGCATTCCGTTTCACAAAATCAATTTACAAGTTCAAAACATTATATGAAATTTCAAACAATTTAAAAGTCTGTCCTCGAATACCTAAGAGCTCTAAATGCACAAAACATTTAATCTAATAATTCATAAATAATTGAAAATAAGCAATAAAATTAATTTGATAAAGGTTAATATTAAGAAACAATTTATGAAATACATTCAACAGGGTTTTTTTCAAATTTTATTTATTTAAATACATTATGCTAAGAAATTCTTAACAAGGAATAAATATGTGTTAAGTAGTATAATTATCATTCTATCATAAACTCTAGATATTGACAGTCCAAATCCAAGTGATTCGAAATAAAAACTAAGTCCAAACATATAATGCAACAACTCAACCAACTATAAAAATATCAGGATTCCCTACATAATCATATAAAATTTTATAATAAATTAGCATATGAAATAAATAGATTTGAAACAACTTTCACATTATTATCATAGAATACACTAGGTGGAATCAAACCAAGAATTTAGGCTAAAATTTGAAGAATTAATTTATTATGATTATAATAATTGAAATTGTACAAATTATTAGATTTAAATAGTTTATAACGTCATATAGTTATATTTTATATAGATTGCTAAAACTATACAGTCATTTAATAAAGTTAAAAGTGAAACATATTTAATTATAGTTAGCAAGGGTTCTAAATTAAGGAAATAGATTTAGTAAAAAATCAGTATAAAACTTGCCAAAGTATATAAAAGTAATTGGGTCCTACTATCAAAAGAATTTGAAGAAATAGGAAAAGGAAAGAAAGGAAAAAAAAAAAAAAACAACGTTAATATTATATTTTGGTGCCATAGAAATAATGCTCCATGATCAGATAGTGAGATCAAGAAAAGAAAGGAGAAAAATGATAGTCCAATTCGTGAGCAACGTCACTACATTAAACCAAGTCTGTAAGCAACAATGTTCTAATGAAATAAGTACATAATTAAACATAATTTAGAAGAAGGATTTCATCACATGGAACATAGACACATAAAAAGAATATGATGAATTGAAACTTTGGATGGAGAAGAGGACTCTTGGCTAGTTGCATGGATGTGCTTGTATAATCTCACAATTTAAAAATGATGTGCTTATGGCTAGAGTATATAATCTGGACTCAATCTGCACCGATTTCAAGTGGTGCAATATTTGACAGAATCAACAATTGTCAATAAAGAGCAACAAAGTAAGTGTACCTTGAATAGAAAAGTGCCTAATAAAAGATGAGGAATAATTAAAGTATCAATCAATAAACCAAGAAGGTTATTCATTCTCTACAATAAGAATTCAACTCTGCAATAAGAATTCGATCGGCATATATAAAACAAACCGTAATCACAAAATAGGAATTAAGTGTTCCGATATTAAATAATAAAAGGTACAGCGATCTCAAGATGATTTTGCTGAATAAGTTTTCTTTAAGCAATGGATTGAAGATGAAAAGATTCAGGAATAATTTCAAAATAGGGTTACAGCAGTTCACGTTCAATGTTGATAAAAAGTAGCTGAAAGAAAGTGGCTTGTTATATGGAACATGATTTTTTCATAAACATAATAATATTTTTTTTCAGTTTCCTAATAATAACAAATTATTTTAAAACTCAAAATATAATTATATATATTTATATTTTTTAAAATAAAATATAAATTTTCAAGTTATAAAATAATGAGATATTACAAAGTGCCTCTCAAAGTGAGTTTTGCCAATTTTTCATTTCACATGGTATTAGAGGTGGCAAATGGATCGGGTCGTGTTATTTTTGGGTCGGATCACTTTCATGTCGATATGATTTCATATTGGATTTGAGTTGTTCATGTTTTGGATGGGTTCGAGTCACCTATCGATTTATACATGTAGAAAAGATTTCAAATCGATTTTGGATTTACTCTTAAAATTGATGTTTCGGGTGAAATCAATTATTATTCAATTTTATATGCATTTGAATTTTTTTTTATCATTTATGCAATATTTTCTCACAATTTGTTGAGAAAAATAATATTTTCTCTTAAAAACCATTTCAAGTCAAATTTTATAAAAAATAAAACTTGATTAAAAAATTATTTTTATTTAAATGTTTAATAAATTGAATATAATTTATTTTTAAAGCAAATCACTATATATAATAAAAATAAGCAATTGAATTAAGTCTATATAGAATTATATTCCAGTCATATATTAAAATTTAAACTAATTTACATATAAACATATAATATTTAATGATAACAAATCACTAATTACAAAAAAAAATTATGTATTATAATAAAAAAAATTTTGATAAAATTAATTTTATTTTAATATGTGAGTTTATCGTGATAAAAATTAAATTTATCACAATTATTATAAAAAGAAATAAATTTGTGATAAATTTTTTTATATATTAAATTATTTAAAAATTATAGTAAAAATTTAATTTAATGACCTAAAAAATTTAAGTATTTATGTGATTTTCAATCGTATTCAAAATATCAAATTAAGTTAATTATACTATAATTTGATGAATTGATTTTGATTATACATCAAGTGAAAATTAGAGTTTAGTAAAATGCATATTTAGATACAATTGACCCTTATCTATTTTAATTAGTTCAATCAAACTTAAAATTAAGTTTAGAGTTCAATTAATATGATACATTTATTTTTATTCAATTTAACTTAATTTTTACTTAATTAAATTTATTATATACTTCTATGTGATGAATTATAATTTTATATTTAAATTTAAAAATTAAAAATTTAATTTTGTAATTTATAAAATCTCTCAATTTCTCTTTTTCTAAGTAAATTCTCTCAATCTTCTTAAAAATTTAATTTTTTATTTTAAAGAATAAAATTTTTATTTAGAATAAAAATTTCTAAAAAATATTTAAAACATCACTTACATGAGATTAATTAAAATGATACTTTATTTTTATTCAATTTATCTCATTTTGTTTAATTAAATTTATTATATACTTTAATATGATGAATTCTTATACTTTTAAATTTATATTTAAAAATAAAAATTTTTAAATATTAATTTATAATTCATAAAATCTCCTAATCTCTCTTTAAAAATATAAACTATTTAAAATAAAAACTTTAAAAATATTTAAAAAATTAATTATATGAGCACAATTATGATAATACTTTTATTTTGTAATCAAAAAAATCATTTTTTTACTTAATTAAATTTATTATATGTACTTTTACATAAAGAAATTTAATTTCATATTTAAATCTATAAAATTTTAAAAGGTTATTTTATAATTTATAAAATATCTCAATATCTCATTTAATTTTTTTTTTCTCTCAATCTCTGCTTAAAAAATTAAATTTTTATATTTTAAATAATAAATTATTTAAATCATTGAAAATAAAAACTTTGAGAAATATTTAAAAACTAATTACATGAGCTTATTTAAAGTGAAACTTTTATTTTTTATTCAATTTATTCTCACTTTTATTTAATTAAATTTATTATATACTTTTATATGATAATTTTGTATTTAAATTTAAAAATTTAAAAATTTAAATTTATAAATTATAAATCTCTCAATCTCTCATTCAAAAAATTTCTTTTAATCCCTCATTATAAATTTATTTATTTATTTTAAATAATAAATTATTTAAATCATTTAAAATAAAATTTCAGTGAAATATTTAAAAATCAATTACATAATATGAACCAGTATATTCTCAAAAAATTTATCATTGAAATAAAACATAAAGATTTTATTAGTTTATTATTTAAATATATACAATAAATTTTTATAATTATAAAATGAAATTATTGTAAAATTATTTATTTATCGACTAAAATAAAAATAAAAATTTATTATTTTAGCAAAATTTAAACTAAAATTTAGATCTAATTGAACTAATTGAAAAAATATAAGGGTGAGTTAAAATTGAATATATACTTTACAAAATACTAATTTTGACTTGAGGGTACAATTAAAAAATTAATTCATCAAATTTGGATGTAATTAAAGCAATTAAAGACTTTGGATACAATTTAAAATTTGTGAAAATGTTTGAGTATTTTGAGTCATTAAATCTAAACAATTTAACTAAAATTTTTTTATTATAACAATAAGCATTCAAAATAAATTGTGATATAAACTTTTTTTATCACAATATTTTGTCACAATATATTGGTGTCAAATTTCTATTGCTCACCCAATTAGATATAAGAAGTAATCTTATTATAATAATATTTTGTAATTGTGTTAAATAATGTTATAAAAATGATAAAATTATTTTACCACAATAAATAACTTTTGTTCTTACTTAATAACTTGTTATTATAAATAATAAATTGTAATTTAGGCACATGAAAAAATACAGTAAAATTAGTAAATTTATTAAAATATAAAATATTAACATGTTTTAAAAAATAAAATAAAATTTAATTTAATTAAATAATTTAAATATTTTTTAACATAAATTTATTTTTTATTTTAATTATTCTACTGTATATATATATATATATATATATATATATGGTAACAAAATTTAATTTTTCTATTATTATCAGGTCAATTAGGTCCAGTCACAGATTGATCAATTTGGATCAATTTTAACCCAGCCCAAATTGATTCTAAATTTTTCAAGTTATTTCAGATTTACTTCAAATTAAAATCATATCTAGATCATATTTTTTTAAATAGATTTAGATCGAATTTCTGAGGCGTATCAAAAACTACCCCTGTACGTGATATACATGACTTATATCACGTGGTTATTGCTATGTAAGAAACATGAGAATGTTTTGCATCAAGTGTGTGTTTTTGTTTTTGTGTGAATAAAAGGTATTTTTCAATAAATTTAAAAATAAAATAGTTTCATTTAACATTACAAAATGATGACATGAATTACTATTTGAAATAGTTTTTATATGGTTGTAAAAAAAACTTGATGTCTCTACATTTTTTCTTCATTAAAACTCATAACAAAAGTTAATTAGTATAATATTTTGAAATATCATATTCACCTCGCAATAAATATTAATTGTAATCTAAATTAATATAGGCATTAGCATTCATGAAATAACACAAGTATTAAAGGAAAAAAATAATTACATAGAAGATATCGTTTCCACATAAAAAGAGATTCAAGAAAAATTCAAAGAAAAATTTATTATTTTATTGAAAAAAATACGAAACCATAAAGAAAAACAACGATATTAAGCTTTCAAAAGGGTTCTTTTCAGTGTTAAAGATAACTCTAAAATGACTGTTAATAGATATAATTTCGAAGGAAGTACAGAAGAGGATAGACTTAAGACAGCGCTCGACTTGTGACACTATTGGCAAAATTGGCTGCTGGGGTCGCTTTCATAGAGCCGAGTAAAATCCATATCATAAAGGAAGATAGCATCACAACCACTACAATTCGCTGCTTTCTCAATGCGGTTCAGGCACACAAGTATAGTCATTCACTCCACATAGTTACATAGGATAATGAAAATGACATAATTAAGTTATGAGTGAACTTTCTTTTTTCTCACTTTCTTCTTTCTTTTCTTTCATCTCAACTTTTATAGCGTCGTTTGGAGAATATTTCTAGCCATTTTGGCCGGAAATTAGCTTTCTTTTCTTTCTTTTTTTCTTTCTTGTTTTTATCTTTTATAAAGTTTAGATATACTTATTTTAGTTGATTTTGATTTTCTATCTTTAGATATTGAAGTTTATCTTTAGATTTTGATATACTTATTTTTAGTTTATTTTTATTATTTGTTGAATAATTTCCTGATTTGCACTTTTCTATGTAGAATCTGAACTTTTGTTTTGAAATCTACTAGTGTTTAGTGTTTTCATTTCTTTTTAATATGAGAGTTTTGATTTTATTATCGTTTATATATGATATTTATTATTTAATTGATGGTATAAAAAGTTATACGAATTTTTTGAATTATATGTAAAATTTGGATAATTCATATTAGACACGTAAAAAGTTATTCTTATCATTAAATAGAGAGTCAAATGTTCTATCAACTCTATTTATTATTTCAAATTCAATTATCTAGTTTGATTTAGAACATACTACAAATTTCTGTAGTTATGTTAGTCTTGCATATCTATATTGTATTGTTTTTTAATTAATAAAATATCTTATTTTTATTTAGATATTGAAAATTAACTTTAAAATTCGAATATCATAAATATAACCATCATTTTCAAACTAAAAAAGAAAAAATCACTTTTGTGTCATTTATTCTGATAATTATCTTATCTATGGTAACGTATATATGTTTCTAAGAGGGCAAATGGAAAAAGGAAACGTTGGCCCTCTATCTAGAAAATCTTGTAGATACACATCACACTTTCGTACACTAAACATACAATATCTAAAGTTAAAAGTGTCTTTTGGAAATGCATGAGAAATTTCTCTGATGAAGAAAATACATCAAGCTTTTTGTTTTTTTATCAAACATATTCACAACAACCATGTAGGGCTTTTTCTTTTTCTTCTTTTTTTTTTTTTGTGGGTATAGATTCTTTATTATATGTAACTTTGAGATTGAGAGTGATACTATGGTGTTAACTTTGGGATTGAGAGTGATACTATGGCGTATTTTTTTGGAGCTGATAATTTCTTAGTTAAATGAAAAAATTACTCAATAATTACCATGCAAATTTTTTATATGGAAAATATATTTAGACATTTCAAAAAAAAATTATTTAGTGATGAACCCATGATGCAATTTCCTTCTTTCTGGTAGATGAGTATAATTTATTTTGCGTACATAAGAATAATTAATATAAGTCAATGAAAAATAAGTTCTAATAGAACATGTGGCATGTTTCATTTATAAAATTCAATGGTCAATCAACCCATTATTTTTTTTCCTCAACAAATCCAATAATTCATTTCTATTGATTATTCTCATAAAAAAATGTTTTTTTAATAAGTAATCCATTTTTTTTCCTAATAAAAAAAGTAGCACGCAACGATGCAGCAGAAATGGATCAAGCAATTATATACTCTCTGGTCACACTAATTGAAGCACCCTAATCTGGAACAAATCAGCACACATAATATTTCTCAATTATATATATATAAAATAAGTATTTCTCAACCACTTTTCCAACAAAAAAATTAATTAAAGATAAAATTGTCGCCTTCAAAGGAAGACTATTGAGTCGTGTGATTTGAATTGGTCGGACTCAGCCTCACATGGAGTGGAAAAAACGTGCATGTCTCGCCCACTGCATCAGAATTTATTCGCTCTTTTTTGTATGCTTACTGTTTTTTATTCAAATATTATACCAATTATTAGGGCTAAGCATTCGGTCGATTCGGTTCAAACCGGACTGAAATTATGAAAATTGAATAAACCGAATTTAGTTTAAATTCAAATCGAACTGAATTGAAATTTAAGATAAACCGAAGTAAACTGAACCGAAAAAATCTATTTGATTCGGTTTAATTTTCGGTTTTAGGCTCAATAGGCTGTTAGGCTTTTTTTTATCTTATATAACATAATTTATTTTTAGTTTTTTAAACTCAAAGTAAAAGAAAAATTAAAAAATCCCACAAATTCGATTTATTCAGTCTATTAAGTTTATTCGGTTTTCTCAATTTTAAACCGAACCAAAATCAAAAACCGAATTTTTGTATTTTTCAAAACCGAATCGAACTGAATTTACTTTAAAACCAAACCGAATAGACCGAATTCACTCGATTTGGTTCAATTTTTCGATTTTGGTTCGGTTTTGCTCACCCCTACCAATTATAATACCATGACTACAATAAACATATCATATATAAAATTAAAATGACTTACAAAGGTTATGCTGTGGACGAGTTCATATTCAACTTTTCTTGGGTACCCTTTCATTAATTTGTATAATGGTTATTTTATCTTTCTTTTCTTTTTTTTTTCTTTCTCTATTGGGTTTTATTTAAATTTTAATTATAGCAACCACTGTTCTTATTTTCCTTATAGAAATTTTTGTTGTTTCAATGTAAAAACTAAAAATAATCTAAATTTTTTTATATTCTGGTCCAATAATAAAAGTTGATCTACTTATAATTTGAAGTGATCCAATTTAAATTAAAAAAATTAAATAATTTAATACAAAATTAGTTTGATCGACTCATTTATTCAACTCTACGATTTAGCAGCTAGCATATAATTTATATTCCTTAATTTCTTTATATTAGTGATAGTTAGAAAATTATTTTATTTATGGGACCTTCTGAAATCATTAAACTTGTTTTGTTAGGCCAAGCTAAGAAAAGATTGATAACTTTAACGGCTCCCTGTCCTTTTTTTCAAAGGTTCGAACATGCTTTTTCAGACTTACCCAACGTAATTATAAGTGTCCTATGAATGATCATTACATCAAGATATAGAACTAAATTCTAAGGCCATGCTTGATAGGAAATTAAATGAAGGTTAACCACTGAGGAGGTTAACTGTTAACTTCTGTTCAATTGTTTGATATAGATTTTATTTAAAGAGTTAATTGTTAACTCGATTGTTTGATATAGATTTTATTTAAAGAGTTAATTGTTAATTCTCTTTTAATGTATTCTTATTAATCTAGTTTCTCTCAAGTTAAAGGAGCTGAAAGTATGATGAAAAATAAAAAATTTTATTTATTATATTATGTTAGCATTAATATATAATATAAAGTTAATCATCATAAGAAATATATAAATATGATTAATATAATAATAATATAAAATAATTATTAATCTAAATTTTATTAAAATAGTAATATTAATATTGTAAAATTTTATTAGTATAGTAATTATTACTAATATAGCAAAATTATATAAAGTTACATTAATATATTAATAAAAAATATTACTAATATAGTAATTATTTATAATATATAAATATTACAATAATAACATATATCACTGCTATCAAAATAGTAGTGATATAACTATTAATCCTCATTTCTTTAACCCTTATCAAATATATCCTAAGAATTAATCTAACTGATTGAGATATGGTTTCTTTCTTTTTTTATTCATTTGAATTCAATATATATATATTGTGGGAACTTTTGAAATTGTAAGGACTTTGTTAAAAGTTGTTTTATTTTCCCCTTAGGCGAATGAGATTGAGTTGTATGTTGTTATACATGTTATCGATGTTACATGGAAGTATGATTGGGATCACATTTGGTTGGAGATAGATTCTCGTTATGTAATTCATTTTTTTTAGAGTCGTAGTATGTGCCTTGGTAGTCTCATCGTCATCATGGAGTTTCTAAGATGCACTTTATTATTTCTCATATATTTCGTCAAGGTAACTCTACCGATGACCATTTAGCTAAAAAACAATTAATTGCGACCAAGTCATTTGGTGGTTCACTCCCCCTTCATTTTGTTTATCTTTTATGATCTATAATGCTTAATTTTGTGAGAAATTTAGGTTCAAATGCTTATTCATTCTTTTGTAATAACATTCATTATTCTTTTTTTCTTAATAATACTTTTGATGGGTTATTGTGCTTGGGCTTGGAGGGTGCCAGTCTAGTTAAAATGTTTTTGCCCTTTTTCAATTCTCTCAAATGCTTCATTCACAAAAAAAAAAAAAAAAAAAAAAACTTGAACTCTTATTTGAAGGGTATGCTTTTTAGTTGTAGAATATTTGTTTTTTCATTAATTAAGCTTTACATTTTCATTTAATTTATTTCTTTATTTATAATTAGGCGGGATAAGGAGATTGATTTATAAACTTTTCGAAAAAAAGAAATTTGTGTTTCAATCACATGTTTGGAATTTAGGTTTATTTATTTGTGTAAACATGTAATGGCTAAGGATGAACATTAAACTAAACATCAATGGAATTATTGTTATTATTATTATGACCACCCGGTCGGCGCAGAGATCCCAGCAAAGAGCCGAGCAATCCTAGTCCCATTGCCATCTTTATCCAAAACTAGTTTGAATGCACACGCAATGATAGGATACTTTATTCTCAATATTTGCACTGTTAACAAAGTTTTATAAGATGCGTTTTTTTTTTTTTTAATTTGTAAAATTGTATGCATTGCAAAAAAATTGTTTTTAAAACACATATGAGTAGAGTATTTAAAAGGCATAATAAAATGGCATATAATATTATATTATGATTGCATTTATAGCATATTTGATTATATTAAGATATGAAAAATATATATTTTTTTAAAATTTCAAAGTTTTATTTGGTGTGTCTCTATAAAAAGAATAATAATGAGATATTTTAAATTTTTGAATATAATAGTTTTACAATACTAAAAATAATTCTCTTATAGCCTGTTGGGAAAATAAATGGTAAGGTAAGGTAAAGTTAATTTTTTAAATAAACAAGGGGTTAGCATGTTTTGTGGTTGTGGAGACAATTAATTAAATGCCTTTCCAATGATAATGTTGACAATTTTTTATGGCACATTGTCATGGCTTATAGTATTATTATACAGTTCTTTTGTCTTAAAATTATTTATAATTTTATTATAAGGATATTTTTATTTTAATTCAGTTGATTTTATTTCCACATCTACCGCCATTTCAAATTATATAATTTTCTTAAATATATCATTTACATTTCCCATATGAAAGAAGATATACTTCGCAGTCTGATATGGATGGCTAAATGAAAAATTATGTATTTTCCACTTTTGTATATTATATAGAAAATACCAAAATTGTGCACAAAATTATGAAAGCTTCCAAAGCTTAATTAATTTTATAAAGGAATTTTAAAGCCAACAAATTTTTAGATATAATCAAGCCAAAGTATTTATAAATTTATAACCACAAAATGATGACAATTCTTCTAAAACTTTCATATTTATCTTTTGTTGCAAATTTTTTAGTGTGAAATTATTTTTATAATATTTAATTATTTCATATATTTATTTATATTAATTACTTTTAATATTTAATATATATATATATATATATATATATATATATATATATATATATATATTAAATTCTTTGTTTATTCAACTTCTTAGAAAGAAAATAAAGCAAAATTCTTCAATATTTTGAATAGGTTTAATGTTTGCCATAACAATTCATGTTTTTTTTATTGTATAAATAGAATAGATGCAAATATTATTTTTAAATAAAAAGATAAATAGTAAATCATTACAGAAATACATATATAATCCAACTTTTTTATTAAAAATAATTGTATCATTGATTGTTATTTTAAATAATGATAAATTATTTAAAATTTATTTATAATAAGATTAAATCTAAAAAGTATTAAAATTACACTAATAAATTTTATTATTCATGATCAATTAATAAAATTATGTTAATTAATTTATATTTTGAAAATTAATGTAAAATATAAAACCTCTTAAAATTAATGTATAAAACACATTTAAAATTTTCAAATAAATGATATAAAAATATTAATTCAAAAGATGCACATAGAGCAAGTTATTGTCTTGTCAAAACGTATAATTGATTTCAGTCTTATAATTAGTTTCAAATTATTGATTATCATTTATCAAATAATTGTATATAATATAGTTATATGTCATTATTTTATATTATATTACAAAAAATTACCATATCAAAAAAATGTAAATAAGAAGTTTGAAAATTAACTGCTATATAAAAATTTTATAAGTATGAAATTAACAACCTAAAATGTAAAAATTCTAAAAAAAGAAGTTAAGATCATATGAAAAAAATTTCTAAGCAGAAAATTAGAAAATATAAAAAATAAAAATTCTAAACATAATGTGAAGATTAAAATTAATTTATTTATTATTCAAAATTTTGAGTATATAAAAATTAGTGACAGTGTAATAGATTGTAAGTAATTATTCCATTTAAGTTTAAAAAATTTTTCCATTAAATATTACAAAAAATTAAAGTATGAATCAGTAAATAATATTTTATTATATAATTATCTCACACGTGTATATATAATTTATAATTATTTGCTAATATTTTATTTTTATTATAAAATGCTTAATATTATTTATTTCATTAATTGTCAAGAGTTATGTAATTTAAAATTAACAATTTTTTTTGAAATTATATTATTAAAATTAAAAATATGAATCGATAAATAATATTTTATTATATTCATGTACATAAATATTAAATTTCTTTAGAATTTATTATTATTATCATGTACGCAAATGTATTGTTTGCTATTAGTAATTAAGTTAATAATAAGTGATGATAAAGGAATAATTACACGTGTTCACAATTTTCTATCGTGTCCCATTAGATTCTTTGGGTGGCGGGGTCAAATATGGCCTACATATTAAAATTATGCTATAATCTTTGCTTAATTACATGATTCTCGTATTGTTTAATTACTAAGATGCTGTACCATATAGTTTATGGCTGGTTATTATAAGCATGAGATAATTGTAAGCAGAAATTAAACTCGTAAAATTCTTTCGACACTATATTTCCTTTCTTAAAAAAATATAAATCTCTCATTTATGTATTTAAATTAGTACATTTTGATAGAAATATAGACATTAAGAATATCTCTAATCATATTTAAGAGCTTCTTATTTATAAGAAAAACTCAAATAAATTATAAAGAAATTTATTCATACTCTCATACAAAATACTCATACTTTTATAAGTAAAAATTAAATAACTCATAAAAACTACAAAAACTAATAAATCAGAAACATAGATTTGAAAATTATTAAGATAAAAATAGATAAAAAAATTCTCATATTTTTCTTTAACAAACTGAAAACACACCAAAATTTTGATAAAAATTTAAAAGAAAAAAGAAAATCTACTAAAAGACTAATAAATTTTAAAACGAAGGAACTACCATTAGTAAAACATTATCGACAACAACTCAAAAAGCTTAAAATAGATAAGAATTTATTAAGAGAGAGATAAAGAATTATTTTTTACTTTTTGGAGTATGATTAGATAAGCCTTCCCTTCACACTTCACAGGATGGGTATTAGTTCCCATTACTCCAATCAACCTTTTGATTCCGTTATGTGTACTTTAATTATAAGCATTTTGTTTTCTTTACATATTTTTGTTGCAACTGTAACTATATTGGTGAGACTAAATTATTATTTCAGGTATTTATGTGCCTATAAAATATAAGCCATTTATATGCATCAGTTGCGATGTTATGAGGCTTACCACAATAATTGGTTTGAGTGATTTGAATTGAGTTAAAGCGGTTGATTTGAGTGATTTTAACTAGATTTTTACAAAACAATAGGAGATATTAGAAATTTACTCTAATACTTAAATCAGTAAAATGCTAAAAAGAAATAACGAGTGAAAGTAAAATGTGAGAAATACTTGACACTTCTCTTTATACAGTGACTAGAATGATATGTTTTCTTCTTCTAAGTAGGACTTGTATTCTTCTTTGATTAAGAGTGTTGCTTCATAATAAAGATGAGTTTCATAATGAGCAATCACAATTTTTTGA
>CATIWR010248679.1:0-36769 GCA_949677035.1 Omphalea diandra
GACCGCGAATTCTACTGTGACAATTGAACCTTAACTTGAGAGACTTATTTTTCTGCAAAATCAACACTTAATAAAAATATTAGTAATGATCAATCTCCTTTGTCAAAATCAAAAGAAGTTCTAAACTTAGGATTAACTATCTTAGTCCAACATAAACCAAAAATGATAAAACACTAGGGTAGTTGACTTCATTTAATATATTATATTTAACCTTTATGATTAATAATCCAAATTTAATTATTCATATATTGGTTAAATAATTCTAAGTTATTTGATATTCTGTTTTGGAGTCTATACCAATAATGCTATTAAATGCTAATTACCTAACTTATAGAAAAAGTGATAATTAATTTTATCATTTAACAACTCATGGTCTAAGGACATGAAAAATCTAAAATTGATTGAGATTACTCTAAAAAATATTTTTTGTTTATATATATATATATATGGGGTTTTTTTGTTTGAAGCCATATATGGGGTGTTAAATAGATTGATTGCGTATCATGTTTTAGATGTGTCAAATTGAAATCCATCCATTTAACTGCGGATCACATTTGTGTTGACATAAATTTGACCTGAACACTATTAATCTTAAATAGGCTTGATAAAACTGAAAATTAAATGTTGAAAAACCTATTTATTATGTCACGTTCAAATCATATTAGCTGATCGGGTCACACTTTTCAACCTCTAATCAAAATTATTCTTTTTAGTTCAATAGCACTCTTACTCATCAATCCTCCAAAAACTCGTCCGCGCCAAATAAGAATCAAGAATTTTGAGCTTCGCTAGAGGGGGAAAAATCATCATTGTTGACGAAAGAACTTTTATTTGTGATTGTTTGCTGACATCACAATAATCACCAACAAAAACTCCATTAGCAAGTCAACAACTGGAAAAAGAAGGAAAAGGGAAAGATACTTCAAGAAAAGTGAAAGACGCATTCTAGAACTCAGGTGCACTTGGTAATCTCTTCGTCCAGGAAGAAAAGTAACGATAATATGTAGTAGAATGTTAGACAGCAGCTATTTAGCATATTGCATATTCACATCTCAACCCATCAAAGGAGGCACACAAACTCAACCCATAAAAGGAGGCACACAAACTGAAGGGAGAAATATTGCACTCATCACGACTATTGGACATCATTATGACAATGAAGTAAAGAAAACAAGTGGCTGTCTTCTGAAGTAAAAAAAATGTATAAAATATCCGGCACATTCTTCACCATTTAAATAATGTCTGCCTTACAAAACCCTCTCAACACAAATAAAAAGTTTACAGCTACAGTGAGGGGCTTTAAGACATGCAGGATTGTTGACCCTAAAGCTGGTTATGGAGCTCAAAGTCCGAGAAGCTTAAAAAGATTGATCTGATGCCTTTTCCAATTTGTAAATTCTTCCAATGAGCTGACAATAGATCAAAAACCAGGCGAACTCGAATACTAAAATTTGATGTGAGAATGTCACTTCTCCTCCTTCGAGTTGTCTTCATCCTTCTTTTCTTGGGGCTACAATAAGAAATGACGCAAGAACCACTTCTCATTATATACAACTCCGTCATAAGAATGGTAAAAAGAATCTAATTCTTTTGCAAAATAAGAACATATGAAAGGCTTTCATATCATATCATTAACAATCAAGAGAAAACCTGGCAACGAGAAAAACAAGGGAAAAAACCTAATCAAATGCAAAGGGAACTATCAGCTCACTAAAATAATTTTATTTGTGTTAACTTACCTCAGGTTGGCTTTGCATGGAAGCAAGCAAATCTTTAACTGAAGGATCATTTGGATCAACCCCAGGAAGCTGCAGAAGCAATGAACTAATGAATAGTTACAGCACTAAATGCAACCACATAATTTGTACTCCTATCTTGTTAGATAAGGAAAGATGAAAGCAACAATCACAAATTGAAGAAGCCATACCGAAGCAAGGATAGAAGACACAAAAGACTGGTCAGCCAATAACTTGCTCATATCTGTCTGGTTGGTTGAATCTTTTGTGCTGTCTTGCACGGATAATTGGAGAGCTACAAGGACCACAGATCAGGGACTTAGAATGACTAACTATAGTAACTATAAATTATAATTCTCAGTCCCCAAAAAAATTGCAAAGCCTAGGGAGGCATTAATATGACTGAAAGCCCACATTTTAGTGAGATATACACCACAGAGCATGGCTCTGTGAAATGAAGCCAAAGAGTTCAGAGGCATTCATTGTCACATCTGACCAACAAGCAGAGCAACATTCACAATAAATTTCCTTTGTCAAATGCACATCACCGGTAAACTTCTCGCAGGTAAAATGCCGCGAATCCGATCTTAAAATACATTCTTCTAAGCATGTGATTATATAAGAATTCCATAATGTTTCCACAATTAAAAAACTAACCCAAATTTCAAAAAGTTGCTAATTTTAAGTTCCCTAATATTACAAAAGGAGAATACAAGGACAAACTAGAAACTCCATGCATAAACAATAAAGTCATTTCACTGGACATGAGAACTAACCCAGTGCCAACTCTGGATCATCTGCAGCAGCCTCCGACATATCAGTATCTCGCAATTCATGGCTAGAGGCTGGGTTGTCCATTGACATTGCAAGAGCTTGTTGTAGAAGAGTATTCTCTTCATCCTATCATTAATTTAATGTCAATTATTAAACAGATTGGTTAATCCCACGCCAGCAATGTGAAGCAAAAGCAAGCAACCAATAAAGAGAGCAGGAACATAACAGTTAAGATAAAATCTCTAACTAAAAAAAAAGGGTTTCTTTCAGGTTCAGCACTCCCCCTAGTTTTTGCGACAATGAGAAAACAATTGAAAAGATAAAATTTTCTTCCATAATCACAATAGATCTCCCTTGTAATATTCTCTTGTTAAACACAGGCAAAGCCCTGCAGCTCTGCTGGAATTCTAGGAAAACTCCCATAGAAGCTCAGCATGACAGATCAAGAATTATAACTGATTAAAATGTCCAACCAAATTAATGATGCCAGAATAAATAGCATAAGCAATCTCAGAATAATGGAAAACAAAAAATCAAGTCCATCACAGCATCAAGCATGTAAAAATAATTCAACAACCAGCTACAGATAGCAGGCCAGTAAAATTGTTTCAAGCACAGAAGGATTCGAACCGTTAATTCATTTTTCTTGTTGTCTGCTTCGGAAGCAGTAACACTCGCACTTTCTGTAGCATCCTGTGAGCTGGATGGCTGTTCACCTCCCTTTTCCTGCTTACCAGCCTCCTCTGCAGCCTTTTTGGCAGCTGCTTCTTGCCTGGCTCGCTCCTCCTCCATTGAAACTCTAAGGGCAAGAGCCAGTTCAGGATCCAGATTGGGATCGACACCAAATTCAAAACCAGAGACACCGCCTGCTGCAGCAGCAGCAAAACCACTTCCACCTTCCCCATCACCAGTGAAGATGGGTGTACTGTCATTGAACAAGAGACAAATAACAAGAATCAGTGAAGTAATGGAGTCAAATTTTGATAAGCAACAAGAAACAAGGAGGATTCAAATCAATACCTGATAAGCACATCAGATAAAGCATTTGGACCAGAAGGAACATGAACAATGTGGCTGGTATCATTATTGTTAACAGCAGCAAGAAGAGCTTCCAGCTTCTCTGCCTTTGCATCATCTTCTTCCCCAAAATCAACAATATCAAGTGCTACACTGTTTTTTTTCAACTTTCTTCCAATCATCTCCAATGTCTTCTTATCATGTTTAATAGGACTGCATGCAACAATTTCATATATATATATAGAACTATAATAATTATAATAGATTTGGAGAGACACCAGCAGAGATGGGTCATACATACCTTCCAGCAAAGACAATTATCCGTTGTTGCTGCTTTTTGTTTTGACGATGCTTAAGAGCCAACTGAGCCACCTGGATACCAGCAGCCAAGTTCATCTCACCACCTATTTCTAAACCTAAATTGAGGGGAGAACATCACGGATGAAGATTTCCACAGGCACTAAAGACTGAATTAAAAATAATAACATCCTATCAAGCTGCTCAGAGAAAAATGTAACATATTTAACTCAGAGATAGCTTAAAAAACTGAATTCATCATGAATACATAATATAGTTGGGAAGCAATTGGCCATTGTCAAGTTAAAAAGTCTATATTAACACTCAGCTATGTTTTTCAAAACTGTGGGTGGTATTATAAACATTAACTCTTACATAAAGTTGCTCAGTTTAAATAACAGCTGGTGTGATGTAATTTTGGCCTTCCATTACCATTATACCCGTGAAATAATAGGCAATTTTTTATTTATTTTTTTTTGTCTAGATAGTGGCTATAATGATCATTATGTAACGGTAACAGCCATTAAGTTTTAACTGCCATGACTTTTTAGAGCAGCAGCAGACTCTTCTTCTCCAGCCCAGCCAGCTCATTTTTGGTCCTTTTTTTTTTTGGCATTATTATTATTACAGAGCATAATGAAAACTCTTTCTTTAATTTCTTCTTCTTCATTTTACATCCTAAAGAGTAAACTTTTGCGGCTGGAAAGAAGGATATTTATTTAAAGAAGGAGCTTTTTACACTTAAGGAGTTGAAAGAGGCGTGTTAATTTTACCTTGTTATTATTTTACTTGCTTCTATTTTGCAATTTTTAGTTAAATCTTAAGTTTTAATCTTAAGATTAAGTATCAATTAGCTTAATTCACAAAATATTTGAAAATAAGTAACATATAATAATAATATATTTTAATAAATTGTACATTATGTAAAAACTGGAGTTGACCTAATTAATGTTCTTAAGGTGTGAATTTATCTATTTGTTGAATAGGTTTGTAAACAAACAAAAATAATTTTTTATATTTTTCTAATTATGCTGCAATTTTCATAATTATTCATAAATAATTCTAAATAAATTAAACTTAAAACATAAATTAGAAATTTTGCTTGATTAGTATTTTTAATGATAATTCTAAATAAATTTAAACTGAAACATATATTAGAAAGTTTGTTGGATTAGTATTTTTTATGTGTATAATTTATCAATTTAATGAATAAGAATCTTAAAAATTGAACAAAAAAATTATGTGAATATATATTTTAAAAGTAATATAATTTCAGAATTAATAAATTAAATTAAAATTTAATTGCAAACCAATTTTTTTTGTTTGATTAAATTATTTTTTGGCATAAAATGCTTATTTTTCATTATTAGTAAACTGAACTTATTTTGTTTCATTAATTATCTAAATCACTAGTTTGAATCAGTAGAAAATGTCTCATCCGCATGGAGCTAGACATAATCTTTCAAAGGCAAGTAATGATGTTGGATGAAATTTTGACCACTGAGGGGGGAAAAGTGAAATTATTTGCAACTTTTATGGAAGATAAATTGAAGCAGCATTGGGCAAATGTGGGAGGTGAAATTTCTAGCTGTCCAACAAGTGACAACAGAAGTGAGAACATATATGGCAACTTCTCAAAGATTTTGAAGCCGCTCAAAAAAATGAAAAGAGGGGGGGGGGGGGGGGGGAGTTCAAGATGAATTTTTGAGAATGAATGAAGTTGAGGACAAATATTAATAAGACATAGAGTTAAAACCGCAAGATGAGAAAGCTTGAGACAATTTGATGAAGATCAACATAAAAAGAGTAGATGAACTCATTATGATGTGGGGATAGCAATGAAGCTGCATTTGTGCATCAGCTACAGTTCATGAAAGGGTAAGGACACTACAAGATATAATCATGCATTAACATCAGTTTCGAGATTAATGCAAGGGAAGTAAGTTGAAGAAGGAAGCAACTCAAAAAAAAAAAAAAAAAGAAATAAAAAACAACCAAGGCTAGATACTAAATGGTTTAAAAACCAAATGACCAAATTGCAAAACTTTTGGCAACTTTGTGCTATATAATAGATTGCTTTTCTCCAATGCTGAATCACCTTGAAGATCGCTACTTCAAATAGCTTATGAAGTTAACCCAAATGTGCTCCACCTAGCCCTTATGAGATAGCAGAGGCATTTCTCCAAATTAGCATGATAAAAGAATATATAGCATCCTCTGAATCCATATGGAAACAAAATGGTATAACCACAATGTGTGATAGATGAAATGAACCAAACAGGACGCATATCATCAACTTTCTGGTGTATTTAAATTGAGGAACAGTCCTTCATAATTCAGTTGATATAGGATGCATACTACTTCTTTATATGCATGAAACAAAAAACTGAGGAAATTAGAGTTGAAAAGGTGGTTCATGTAGTTAAAAAAATTCATCCTTTTTTTTTTAATTACATGAAAAAATTTACAATTACAATTGGGTATGTAATCATGTAAAAAAATGTACAAATGCAAGAGAGCTTATGTGGCCTGACATAAGTAGATTTTTAACTAATTTTATTACTTTGGAAAACATTCTCCCACATAGGATTGGGTTAAGAAATATGTTCGAATTTAAAATATAGTTAGCAACCAAATTTGGCAAAATACTAGTGGCTAGCTTATGAAGTTAAACAACTTGTGTTTGGCTTAAGTAATGAGGGATTGTTCTTTTTCAATAAAGCAATTCAAGTCATGCAAGTTCAAAATCCTTTATTGTAAGTTTTTAAATTGGTAGACAATGATGAAAAACTAACAATGGGTTTTTACACAAGGCAATTGAAAGAAAAAATTGACAATTAAGCAGAATTGCAAAAATTACACTTAGTATTAGTAGCTCATTGATGAAACTTTCAATTATGCCATCATCTGCATGCAGCGAGTTCAACAAAAATGACATTTAAGTGTTAATAAAATCTAATGAAATACATAAACTCATGAATTCATATATATAATTATGATAATGATTTTACTACTTGACTCATTTCAAAGTACTTTTTAAACTTTCAATATTAATACTGGCAACATAATAGTGAAAGTAATACATATGTCTAAAATAGAACAAAGGCTACCATTATAAGATTGAAGCCAGGTGAAGATAATCAAGTATAAAATATCTATGAATTATTCCATATAATTTGTGTGTGTGCGCGTGTGAGAAAAGATGAGAGCTTTAACACCTCATTAGTACATTGATACAAGTAAATAACTTTTCAATTATTAAAGATATATAATATATAACTTTATCTCTTCTAAGCTCTAACTTGGTGCTTTGGAATTGTTTACACTTTACAAATGATGGTGGATTACTTATGGAGAGAGTATTCCTTATCTTGAAGCAATTGCAGTTAAAATTTTGAGACAAACAACTTCAACGACTAATTGTCAAAAAAAAAAAAAAAAATAGAGCATATTTTCTTAAATCCACACAAAGACAAGGAATATATCAAGCTACCAAAAGTTGCATATTTTTATCTTTATATATTACAACACGAGGCTCCAAATCAAAGGTGTAACTAGGAGGAGTCAAGTAGATTTGAAAAAAGAGTTCTAATAAAATTAATTTGAATTATATTTTCTAGCAAGATGATTCATTGTCCCATTGGTTGGAAGAAAGAGAAAGCATATTACTTGATGTTGAAAACAATGATTGGTTAGATTAAAAGAATGTTTATGAAGATGTGCAGCAAGTCCCTAATCCTCCAGCTCCTACTTCTCAAAGAGAATGCACAAGTGGTGGTGGTGGTGTACAAATAGGCGAAAAAGAGGCTTGTCCTACTTTCCTTCAAAAGAATTTGTATTATGATTCTCAACGTATTAATGTTGGTGGTTTTAGCAACAATCCACCCCCTTTTCAAACTCAGTTTCAAGGAAGTGGAAATAATGGTGATGGTGGTGGCATCTAACAAATGAAAAGACATTTCACATGAATATCTTGAAGTGTTTCAGTTTTTTCTTTATTGCTTCCAGAGGTGCTTTGTGATTCACTTTTGGTGGTGACATCTCAATGATGTTACTAGTTTCACAAGCAATTACTGAGATTCAGATTATGCACCATATATTATGGTTTGAATTATGTCACTCTAGAGAGCTCAACTCAATCACTTTTCCAACTTGTGATTGAGCAACCTCCTTATTCAAGTCAAGGTAAGCAACTTGATCCAGAAAATTCATTGTTCTACTATCCACCACCACAATGTAATCCATATTCACAAGCTTATGAGGACCAAAATTCTCAAAATAAAAACGTAAACAATACTCTAGATCTTGTAGACACTCCTTTTGGTATTAATAAGGTAAAATCCTTATCCTCTACTTTGTATTTAGCTGGTAATACTACTGATTTAAGTTGATTATTAATTTTGAACAAAAATTATAGATGTTATGTCTCTATATATAGTGTTTTACGTTTATTAGTTAGTTGCAATCCTTAGCATGCAACAATCCAATTATCATTACACGCGATTGCGACCACCTGGGTAACCTAAAAGCATCAGAACCACAGGATTCCAAATAGCAATAATAAAGAATTTAACACTACAAAAGTACATTGGGAAAGAAACCAATCAATTAGAATGGACTGAGTTTAATGAACTACAAATGGAACACAAACACTTTGTCAAATAAAACTGTAAAACAATTAAAAAAGAGAAACCCAAAAAAAAGGGCAATATTATTCTAGGTTTATGTGTTTGATTTCCATTTAGGATCACCAAAGTAGTAAATTTATGCTTCAATATTTTGGAGCCCAAGTCCTAGAAGATTAGGAATTTAAGATTATTAGTCCAAATCTACAGTTGTAATGTTTGAAGAGAGCATCCAATTATTTATAATTGAATTAGATTCAATTATTCAATAAGAATTTCAATTAATATACTTCTTTTGAGCCGTGTGATGCAATGGGATAAGAAAGCCTCACACTTTTCTGCTAAAACTTTTCTAACCCTAAAGAGTGTGCTGCTTTCTTGCTAGGCTATTCCTAGAAGTGAGACAAGTACGTCAACCGTTTGACCAAATTTTACATAAATCCTGCAATTTTCCATAAAAAAATTTGATTCTATCAAATTCTTTGAGCCCTAATTTTGAACATGTCACCAAATGTCCCTAAAGCTAATCACAGCCAAAACAAGTTTTCCCTTTAACATTCTGTCACTGTAAGTCAAATTGTAGTTCCACAACATAATTTGTAGTTCTAACACAAGTGTGGAGTTAGTTCCAGCCTTGCCCAATAAGCATTAGCAACCACAAAACAACGAGAGAAGAAGATAACTATAGAGACTTAAATATTGGACAAAAGCTAACACTAAATTCATAAGAAACAAAATAATGTAAGGAAAAAAACAAACCATGCATGCAAGCCAAGATCTTGCCAAGGTCGCTTGTAGGCGTGACCAAAACACGAACCCCTTTTCCTGCCATTGTAAGAACACCCACTGTATTCTCTGGATTAGACTGCACAAAAAACAAACAACCCCATGGAGAAAAAAAAATTCTTCAAAATCCCACAAAACCAACAAATAATTCACACAAAAAATCTTTAAGAGGCAAATAGCCATAAATGGATATAATTATTGATATTAGACCTGTGTTTTAGCTCCACAAATAAGATTAACAGCATCAGCTTGAGCTTGAAATCTTGAGGGAGAGTAATCCCCGTTCCGCATCCATTCCGAATTATCGATACAGATCATCGTAGCCTGTACAAAATTATGCCCAAACACCAAATATTTTGACCTGGAAATAGGAGGAATTGATTGTTTTAGGGTTTTATCTTACCTCGAGCACCATGGTTGAGGAATGAAGGAAGGATCCAGAAAGAAAGCGTCGACTTTACTTGTTTATGTGCTGATAAAGTGGTAAAGAAATGAAGTTACAGTTATATAGAAGAAGGGAAGGAAAGGAAAGGAGGAATTGGGTTTTACGTGCACGAGAAGAAGATTCCCAGTTCCGAGGGCCAAAACTAGTTGAGATGAGGTGCGGTCAATACTATGATGTCTTACGGGCTGGATATTACCCGCATTTGAAAAGTTGTTTAGAGAAAAGAAAATAAATAGAAAAAATAAATTTTATGTTTTTATTCTTTTTTTTTTGTTGATATTTAGATAAAAAAAATAAATTTATTTCTTCTTCTTTAATAGAGAAGTATTGGGAGCAAGAATATAAATTCAACATAAACAATAATTTTTTTCTTTTAATCATCATATTTTCTTTTCATTTTAGAAATAAAATAAAAGAAAGAAAATAAGAAATTTTGCTTATTTTAGTTCTATGCTCAAATAAAGAAAGTTAGAATCTTTTTTTTTAAGTTTTTACTCACATTTTTCTTTCTCATTTACTTTATCTCATTAATAATTTTACATATTTTTACATATACATGTACTAGTAATTTACTGCCCATTTAGAAAGAAAATAAATAGAGTAAAATAATAGTTTTTTTTATTTTAGTTCTATATATCTCTTCATTTTAGAAAGAAAATAAAGAGAAAAAAATAAGAATTATTTTTTTCTTTATTTTAATTCTATGTCCAAATAATAAAATTTAAAATCTTTTCTTATTTTTTCACTCATATTTCTCTTTCTCATTTATTTTATCTCATTCGAAACAGATGATAAATCTTTTTAAATCTATTTTAATTAATAATTGATATCAAAATAGTTTTACAAATGCATGTACTAGTAATTTACAGTCCGTTCAGTTAACAGATTATTTAAGCCATAAAATTAATATTAATGCTAGATTTAGTTAAGCCATAGGATTAATTAAGCTAACAATTATTTGGGAGAAATATTTTAATTCAAAACTAAGTAATCCAAATTTCTAATTCCCTATGTTTGGTATGACACTTTAAGTAAGGGATAAATTAATGAAATAATATAATTTTTTTAAATAGTCTTCGTCCTAAAGTTTAAAATTGTTCACTTCCTATTTTTCTTTTTTTATCATTCTCAACACATATTCTAAAACTTTTTTACACTGATTTTGGGTTTGGGGGTAAATCATCATTTTTCATGTAAGTTTTTTTTTTTTTTTTTGCAATTTTATGTTTTGATATTAGATATTATCACATAATTTTTTTTTTCTTTTTCAATTACATATTTTCTTCTTTTCCTCAATTCTGTAATTTGCTGCAAAAATTTAGCAACAAAAGAGGTTATCACATTTTAATTTCTTATGCTTGTTGTGTTTTGGTTATGTTAAATACTAAGAAAAATCATGTTTTGTTATGTCTTACCATTCCTTTTTTCTTTCCTTCTCTTGAATGAGTTTAGGCTGACATGGAAATCACGTTGCAACTTTGTTTAAGTTTAGCCTTTTTTTTTTTTGTCATAATTAATTCATGGCCATGGACCAAATGTTTACTCAAGAAAAATTGCTAGAAACTGTATACAAATTTTTTGAACTTGTGATTGGATATGGGTGTCAATGATTGTTATGGCAATGAAAGGTGAGTTTTGAAAGAAGTATACTTTTGTTGTAATCAATATATAATTTTCATGTCTAGCTTGTGCGTGTAGCATATTTGATAGGTACAGTACTTTTTTATTTAAGTTTTTTGAAGTTTTTGTTTTCTTTTCAATAAAAGGACTTGAAGATATGTTTTTTTTCCTAACTTTATATTTTAATCATTATATAATCTAGTTATTTCATTATTATTATTAAATCTTCATATTGAGTGAAATATTTACAGGATGGCTTCTTCATCAAAAAGCAAAAAGGAAATTAAAAAAAAAAAAAAAAGAAGAAAGTGAACTGTATATGAGGATGACAAATTTGTGGAAGCATTATTAAATATCCATAATAGTGGAAAACATACTAGTAAAAATGGATTAAAGCTAGGTTACTTACAAGTTGTAGAGGATTTGCTTAAAGCGTCTTTACTTAACTCATGTATTAAGGCACGATCTCATATAGAATCTCGCAGAAAATCTCTGAAAAAAGATTGGTCAACAGTCCATGATATATTGATTGGCACCCACCATAATTCAAGTGGGTTTGGTTTTGATGCTAAAAGAAAAATGATAGCTGTCGAAGATGATGTGTAGGAGCCATATATTAAGGTAATTGAAGTGAATTTTTATCTTTTAAATGTGAATAATATTGCATAATTTTTGTTTAATGACATAGAGTCATCCTGAAGTTGCTGTAGGGTAGAATAGAACTTTTTCACACCATGAAGATTGTTGTACAATCTTTGGAAAAGATCGTGCAACAGCAAAAGATGTATTTTCAATTGTTGACATGCAAGAAGAGATAGGCAGAGAGGATAAAGAAAATTATCAAAATGAAAGCCATGGTACTCCAGATGCAAGTGGTGACTTTTCTTAAGCCATTAATCATAAGCCAAATATGCAACCTGGTGACGAGAGTGCAAATGATAAAAGAAGAGTGAAAGCTAAGAACAACAGTGATTCATTGGTTGAGGGAATGGTAAAGGCTGCAAACATATTAGGAGAAAATGTTGAGAAATCAGCTCAAAAGTTCAACAAGGCTTCAAACTTGGAAGCAAAGAAGAAAGGAACGATAATAGGTGAACTCCGTAAGATAGCTCAAACTTACTGCTGCTAATAAAATTTTAGTTGCTATAAAGATTGGAAATAGTTCGGAGATGACAGATATTTTCTTGTCCCTTGATGATTATATGAAAAAGGAATGGGGAGATATGATGTTGAATGGTGAAATGTAATTGAAGTATGTCAATGATTTTTTTTAATATTTGTTTGTAAATTTTAGGTTGTTATTTTAGAATTATGAACAGTCGTTTGGAACTTTTTTTTTTCAATTATGTTTTGTACTTTGGTAAAAAAGTTATTTTCATTTAATTATCTAGTTTTTTCAATCTTTTCTTGGCATGCTAATTTCTAATTGTTCCCAATTGACTAATTTTTATCTAAAGACTTCAAATCAACGAAGAAAAAGTGAAACTAATTCTTATTTTTATATCGAAAAATTATATTATTATTAAGATTTATTATACTAATTTAATTATAATTTTTATTTTTATTTTTTGTATTTGATAATAGTTTTTATAAAATAATAATAATAATAATAATAATTATATTAATTTTTAGACATTCAATTAATTAAGTAATTATTTGATAAACCCCATGAGAAAACCAGAGATAAAAAGTGTACCATTTTTTGTTGAATGTTGGTTGCAAATATAGAACCCATGAGAATACCAGAGATGAATAATTTAGCATAAGGTATACCATTTTTTGGTACTGATAATGATAACTTTGTCTATAGTGTGGTTGAATGTTGGTCACAAATATAATATTGTTATCAACTATTCAAATCTTAATCACTCTGTTCCCTTCAATAATCTTCCATGTAAAAAAAGTAAAAAATTAAAGACTTAATTTAATGGTTTTTTTAGGTAATTAATTCAGATAGTTACTGAAATATATCTGTTATTTTATAATAATTATTAAAAAATAATTCTATTTTATTAAATTATGATTTTTATTTTATAGTAATTTTTTAGTCAAATTTTCTTATGAGATTCTTCTATTTTAAAATTGATTACATGTTTTGAATTACAACTCTAATATTGATGTTAAAGGCCAACATTTTCAGTTGTTGCCATTTAATACTGAAAGAAAAATATGTCCTGGAATTCCTTTAGCCATGCAAGACCTGCCTCCTGCACTTGCTGGTATGATTCAAAATCCAAACCAATGTGCCAATACACTTTCTTCCAAGTGCCAAACAAACACAAGCAATATCACAAGCCGAAACAGAAACAAGAATTGCAATCATCTCATGAGGAAATCAGAAAATGAAAACAACAAACTATACAAGTAGAAAAATGAAATATGCCAATAGCATACTGTCAAACAAAACAATATAAAAGCAAAATATAATCAAAAGGGAGCATTGTAAACAATAGTTAGCTTAATCAATGAATCATTTCGGATAACAAAAAAGAAAATTCTTCAGGAATGCATTGCAATCTCCCGAAGAATTTCATCAAACAGTATCCAATAGAACAATAAATCTTTAATTTGTGATATCTCCAGCTCTTGAATACAGCAAAAAAACAAAAAGAACAAAATGGTTTAACTGATGTCACTTCAATTCTTATCTATATCATATTGCTTTGATTTCAAAGTGCCCATTCCTCCCAATGTTGTCAAAACAAATGCAACATTTATTAAATCCAAACTAAATTCAACAAAGAAAGATTACTATATATATACACACACACACACACACACTTACACTTCACTAATAGCAAGAGAAATCATATATAGTTTGAATTTACATATATTCACATGAGGAGATCATCAAGCAAGAAACACACACACACACATATAGAACAAGAATCAGAGTTGCTAACCTAAAAAATCCAAAACATAGTTTGTGTATATAAAACAAGAATAAGAGTTGCTAACCCAAAACATCCAAAATAGAGTTCCTATATATAAAACAAGAATCAGAGTTGATAACCCAAAACATCCAAAACAGAGTTCTTATACTGTTCGGAGCCACTAATCATCACTAACAAATAAAATAAAATCCACCCACAATTAAGAAAAGCTGATAAATCCCAAACATTATCTTTAGTCAACATTTCATTCAAACAAACTGTCTATTGCATATTAAAAGATTATTGCAAAACAACAAAACCAATAAATGAATAAAAATTCAATTTCAACTCCAATAAATTCCAATAAAAATTAATCTTTTACTGGTCGACTGAAATAAGGTTCTTGCCAAACATCAAACTAAGAAACTCTTTTCCAAAACCAAAACACATACTAGCTAAGCATAAACGCTACATGTATAACAAACATAAATTATCTTCCATGTCTGTTTTTATAATTGTTCCAAATGGATGTTGCTAAAGCATTTCTATAGTTTGTCCATTCATTTGATGTACTAATATTTGTTATTATTTCTGTTAGCTCTTCATCTTCATTGCCTTCATTGTCATTTTCTTGTTCTTGTTCTTGTGTATCATGTTCTAACTAAACAATGTCAACCGTCATCTCCCTTTTAATAAAATTATGAAGAATTGCACATGCCATAACAATCATATTTTGAACCTTTATTGGGTAGTATGCATGACTCCATAATATGGCCCAACGTTGCTTTAGCCCTCCAAAACATCTTTCTATCACATGCATAGTATTGGCATGTGCCTTATTAAAAATTTTCTCAGCAGTGGAAGCCAATCATTTAAATGATAGTGTTGTCCTCTAAATGGAGCAAAAAATCCTTCGCTATTTGTATATCTTGCATTCACAAGGTAAAATGTATCATTCATATATCATAATTTTACATGTAAGTTTATTAATAATGATAGACATATATTTAAACAAAAAGAATTATTGAAACTATAATTTATACTTACCATGCCTCATTGTAAGCATCAAATTTTGGACCTCTAGATGCAAAGCCCGATGATGAAAATCACTGAATTTGTTCTTCAGAATGCGAAAGAAAGAGATAAAAGACCCTAGGATACCTTGGAGAAACCCAACACCAAATCCAAGATCAAACCCAAAACTAGCCCAAAGGCAACCTGCTAGGCTTGATGGGTTATATAACCCATCAAGCAAGGTTGTATAGCTTATAAACTAGGACTATATAACCATAAATAAGGCTTTACAACCCATCCTAAAACTTTAGCCTTGAAAACCTTCTAAAATTAGTCTCTCCCTTAAACCCAAGGCTACACAACCTTGACAAAAGGATGTACAAATCATCCTCGGTTGTACAGCCCACGTGCAAACCCTAATCCCAAGAGGTTCATCCCCCTCTCTGTGATTAAACATATCCATGGTGCAACCAAACTATTTATGGCCCTCTGCACCTATCCATTATCTATAAATACTCCCTTATTTGAAAAAAAAAAGGAGACCTGGAAACCCTAAGGTTACTCTGCCAAAATCACCACTCAAATATCCATCAAACATAAAAACCCTAAATCCTAACTCACCCCAACTCTTTCCAAGGTAGAACTAGACCTAATCTCTTCATTATGTGCATTCCCTAAGCATTTTAGAGAAAAACATTGAACTTATGAGCCTCTGAGAGCATAGGAACACACAAAGACATCTAGGAATTCCCCTTATTCTTCTTTTTTTTTTCTTTCTCTATTTTTAAAACCCAAGAAGCAGAGGCTTACAGCCTTATCTATAGGTTATACAACCCTCTGCCTGGGCTGCACTACCTTCATGTTGGGTTGCACAACCTAGATTGACTAATTGATAGTTTTTACTAAAGATGATCTTCTCGAATTTCACTTTCTTCAAACCCTTCTTTATATCATTTTTAATATTCCAATAGTAAAATAGGAGGAGGTTAAACATCCTAGGATCCCTGTTCGTATAAAAAATGGAACTTGGGAGTGATACTTAAGTGATTTCACAACTCCTTTACATATAATGTTTCATGCTCCTTTATTTTTGATCTGGTGTGATGTTAAGGCTTTGTTTTAACCCTCTTTTAATAGTGACCAAGTGAGGAACTTAAGGTTCCAATCACTTTAAGGTTATCTTTTGTCATTATGTTTGTGTTTAGAATATGTGATTGGTGTTTTAGCCCTTCAATCTCCCTTATTCTTGTGTTGTATGCTAACCTTACATGGTTAATGGTGCACATGGATACCATGGCTTTTTAGAGCTACATAGGGTAAGAATTCATCAATCCTAGGATCCCTCTTGTGATGGGTTTTGCTTTAGGCCATTAAATATCCTCCAAGTGCTTTGCATTACATATTTATCTTTTTTAGCTCATGATTCATGCATTTTGATTATGTTTTACGTTTTGATTTGTGTTGATGCAATATGTTACCATGGATATTAGATGCATGCTTAGGTACCTTGACTTTAGAGGAATGGTGAGATGGTTACTAAGGACTTTATTTACCTTTCCTTTAGTTTCTTTTATTTGTTTTTCATCATTTGATTTCTAACTTCTTCTCTTCAATTGGGTGTAGGTATCCTTACTAGTGCTAGACCATGAATGTGATCTTGATCATCATTCTATATGTTTATGGATGATTTGGGTGTGGATGAATATGGATGAATGGATGACAATGCATGCTTACCCCCTTTGCCATGATGCGTGAGACCTACTCCCTCTTTGATACTTAAATATGGATGAATGGATGACAATGCATGCTTTTCCCCTTTGCCAAGATGCATGACCCCCTATACCCCTTTGATTTGATGATTTTATTTTCCTAAGTGAATCATGCTTAGACGTATGTTTAAAGGTGCTAATTGGACTAATCAATAACTTGGTTAAGATATTAGAAGTGAACCAAAGATGCCTAAAGGTCAGATCCCAATATTTGGGCGATTTGGGGGAGCCTAACCTCTTCCCCAAGTTGTACCCAATCTTTATTGGGTGAAGATGAAATGAACCTTCTAATTGACTTAGATTAGGTTCATATTTTGTCTTCCCCAGATTCTTATCACAATCAAAGTCAGGTGGTTACTCCACATTCTCTAAGGATGTACCAACATATTTTCATGCTTTTGGTCTCATAATGACCATCATTTTAGAATAAGGGGTTTAAAATTATACAAGAACTAAAAAGATCCCCTGATGATCTAAGCACGCACCACATCTTAGGGTCATTACCAATGTGAAGACCTTCATCCTCTCGATCCCCTATTGATCGATAAAATGATGAAGTCGCAAGTAAGATTTCACTCATTCGAGTGCAGTAGCAAAACCTGTGGCGCTCATAGTGGCAACTCCACTGGAGACTTGAAATTAACTTCACATTTAATCTTTGGTTCACTTTTAATATTTTGAACTTGTTAATGAATTAGTCCATTACATTCATATAGCCTCCACACTTCACCACGTGTACTAGGTGACCTTAGATAAATAGATAGTTCTCTGATCTTGAGACTTAAGCTCCATTCCGGGCTTAAGAGATTCTAAGGTAGATTAATCACTTATCAGCCTAATACCTTTAGGTATATCAAATGAACATCATGACAATCACCCTCAAGTTTATGGGAGCCTTCAACTATAATAACCCTTTGAACCATTAAGCACATGTAGGAGCCAATAGTATCTTAGAATAGGGCACCCCTCTTATTTGCATTTCTCCTTCAAAGAAGAGTGAAAGTTCTAAAAAAAAAATGGTCAGGTATCCCCAATGTAATTATAAATGTTACCCTGCCCCCTTTATGTAATTATCCCTAACATGTAAATACTTATGTATTTCCCCTTCCCCGCTAGGTAAATAATTTTCGCGTATATCCCTCTCTCCTTAAAGGGATTTTATTCATTAGTTGTACATATTTCTTCCAGTAATGTAAAATATTCTTCCTTTTAATGCCTTTATGTATATGTTCTTTTGAGGCTTTAAACTCTTCTTAGTCTAAGATGACCCCGTACATTCTTTGCCCTATAATGGTAGAAGAATGAGACCATACCTAGGAAAGAGCCACTAGACCTAATATGTGGGAGGGATAAGGTTGGAAGGATCTTGTGCAAAATGACTTGTGCATATCATGCATACGTGCATTGATTATCTATACATGATTCATACTGATAACCTTTGTCTTGCAGCTATCATAGCTTCATCCAAACCTTTGTGGAAGAGAAGGGCAATCGACTTGCTAGAAAAAGTAAAACTTCGAGTCCAAGCCAGAAAGTCAACTTGATCATAGAGCCAACCATACCACTAGAGATCTTGGACAGAATAATGGTCAACTTCAAACACAAGATGGAAAAAAGGATAGCCAAAGAAGTAAACAAAGGTGTCAACAAGATTCTAAAAAAGGGGGAGGCCTCTACTAATAGGACTAACAAAGGGAAAACACCAATAAAAGCTCCCAACTAGTGGTGATTGATGATGATCTATTTAGGATGAAAGAGTATCATGATAACAAGCTTGTCGAGGAAATGGGAAGCACAAATGTCATTTTAGACAAATCTCTAGAGAGTGAGAAAGAAAACACTCAATTTGATGACTTTGCCAAGCAGTTAAAGAAACTATAGAATGCTTTGGGTGCTAAAGGTTTGGAAAGGGGAATAGACATTAAGGAATTACTTACAAACCTGATAAACTACCAACTAATTTTTATACACCAAAGCTTTCCAAATTCATAAGGATTTAGAATGTTAAAAATTATGTTTGTTCATCTGTGCTAATCATAAAGGCATCCAGGGTTTTGATGGATACTATGTTAGAACTTTTTGAGTTGTCATTGGAAGAGTATGCAAAGACATGATACTTCAACCAATAAAAGAATATTAAAAAAGACTGGAAGGAACTAATAGAAGCTTTTGAGAGGCACTATGCATGTAATTCATATCTAAAAGTCACACTCAAAGACTTGGAGTCTTTAAAGCAAAAGACTGGTGAGAGCTTTAAAGACTACATCAAGAGATTAAAGAAGACGACTTTAGAAGCAACCACAAGGCCTACGAAGAGAGAGCAAGTTAGAATAATTATTAAAGGGGATTTGTCTAGCATTGGCATTAGAAAGGGAATGTTGGTTAGAAACTTTGAAGACCTTTGAAAAGCACGCTTACAAGCAGAAGAATTATAATATGAGTGGAGAAGACAGTATAAATGAAGAAGAAGTGTCCTGTCTCAGCCTCAGTCAAAAGGAAATAAGATGGTTGATGTAAATGCAGTAAGGGCACCAAGATAGTTCACTTATTTAGGGATGCCTTTATATAAGGCATTTGAGAGGTTGTAAAAAAAGGGAGTGCTTAAGTCTTTGGCACAAAGATCACCCCCTAATTCGCTGCCTAGGGGATATGACACTAATGTTTATTATGCTTTTCATTAAGGCGTAGTTCATAGCACTGATGATTATTACAAGCTAAGACACAAGATTCATGATCTCATCGATAACAAAATGATTGTCCCGCCAAATTTTGGAAGGCCTAGCATTCGAGGGAACCTTCTCCCAAACTATCATAATGTTCCTCCCCTAAATCAAAGGACCTTTATGATAGATTTTGAGATTCCTAAGGAAGTTGTTATTGCTAGCCTATATAGTTAGTGGTACATATGGATGTTATGCTCTTTTAGAGCTACATAAGGTGAGGATTCATCAATCCTAAGATCCCTCTTATGATCGATTTTGCCTTAGGCCATTCAATATCCTCTTAGTGCTTTGCATTGCATATTTATCTTTTTTGGCTCATGATTCATGCATTTTGATTATGTTTTGCATTCTGATTTGTGATGATGTAATATGTTACCATGGACATTAAATGCATGCTTAGGTACCTTGACTTTGTAAGTGTGATAAGATGGTTACTAAGAACTTTATTTGTTTTTCCTTTAGTTTCTTTTATTTGCTTTTCATCATTTGATTACTAACTTCTTCTCTTCCATTAAGTGTAGGTATCCTTCCTAGTGTTAGACCATGAATGTAGTCTTGATCATCATCCTATGTGTTTATGGATGATTTTGGTGTGGATGAATATGGATGAATGGATGACAATGCATGTTTACCCCCTTTCCCATGATGTATGACCCTCATTTCCTCTTTTATGCTTGAATATAGATGAATGGATGACAATGCAAGTTGATCCTCTTAACATGATATATGACCCCTTACGCCCTTTGAGTTGATGATTTGATTTGCCTAAGTGAATCGCACTTAGATGTATGTTTAGGGGCGCTAATTGGACTAATCAATAACTCAATTAAGATATTAAAAGTGAACCAAAGATATCTGAAGGTTGGATCTTAATATTCGAGCAATTTGGGGGTGCCTAACCTTTTCCCCAAGCTATACCCAATTACCAAACTCAATCTATGATAGGGTGAAGAGGAAACGAGCCTTCTAATTGACTTAAATTAGGTTCAAATTTTGCCTTCCCTAGATTTTTGTTTCAATCAAAGTCAGGTGATGACTCCATATTCTCCAGGTATGGTACCAATATATTGTCCCACTTTTGGTCCCCGATGACCATCATTTTGGACTAAGGGCTTTAAAATTATACAAGGCCTAAAAGGATCCCTCGATGCTACAAGCATTCACCATATCTTGGGGTCATTACCAATGTACAGACCCCAATCTTCTTGATCCCTCATTGATCAATAAAATAATGGAGTCGCAAGCAAGATTCCTCTGGTTCAAGCATAATAATAAAACTCGAGGTGTTTACACTCACATCCAGACCATTTTATCTTCCTAAGTAAGTTGTGACAATCAGTATCATCACTCTATACAAACTTTTCAACTATTATTCTATGAGCATACCAACAAACAAAATACATTATTTTCAACGAATTTGATCTATTTGCTTATTCGAGAACGTGACACAACATATCAAAAAAGATCCAGCAAAATTTAACCACCACTCAAAGTATAACTGAAATAGTTTTCTTCTTACATTTCTTTTTGAAGAAATTAAACGAGCCATAACCTACATTACTAAATAATATCTAATTGGAATTTTAATTTACAAAAACTATATTGATACTTATAGCTAGACAATAATAACAACTCTTGCTAAAAAATTGATTTTATTATTGAAAAGAACGATAATTTATTTGTCAAAAAAAGGTGCCACTCATGTCACATAATAAATCGCCATAAATAAAAATTAAAAAACAAGAAAACAAAGAAAGAGAAGAAACACTGATTGAAGATTTGGGATATATAGATATATGCAAATCAAATTATATAAACTAATGATAAATTTCCTTAAAAGGAACGTGAAAGAGGCGCCCAATGTTCGTAATATAAATTTTTTTTTGTTTTTATTTCCCTTTGATACAAGGAAAAGAAAAGTGTTTTTGTTTCCCTTTGATACGAAGAGAAGAAACGTCAATGTTTATTCTGTTCTTAAGGAAAAAAGGTAAAATATGAAGGCTATTTTATGTATTATAAATTTATAAATGTAGAGATTAGTAATTCCATTAGAATAGAATTAATAAAGACATAGGAGGATAGGTTTTAGTTAAGACTCTCTTTATGGGTTAAGTAAACCTTTGGGATTACTAAACCACACTAATTTTTTGAATCAAATATAGGATTAATGATTAATCCTATGACTTAACTATGCAGTCTTGTGAGCCAAACGAGCTTTCAAATTCATAGTATTGTAAATGTTTTCTTCTAATATAAAATTATGAAATCTAATGATACTATAATATTTATTTTATATTTAATCAATTATTTATATTAAGTGCTAAATTTACATTATGCTCAAATAATGGGTAATTTTTATTTTTATATTTTTTTTGTCTCAAGCTCATTTATAAATACTCAAAATTTTATATAATTAAATCAATTTTAAAGCATCATATCAATTTATAATTTATGGAAGATGATTTATTTATAATATAAGATTTATGTCACTAAAAATAAAGTATTGCATCACTTTAGATTGTAAAATTTATGTTATATTTTTTTTTTATGATTTTTGTGTAATGTCATTGCTTTTTATTAATTGATTTTATGTTAAAATTAGCACACTTTATCTTTAGATATACTTAATACTACTAAATTAAAATTATTTATATTTTAAATTAATGGTCTAATATTACAAAAAATTCAAAATCTTATGTGAATTTATAATCATAACTAAAACACTTAAACTTTCTAATTATATCATAATTATTTAAAATTTCAATTACAATTATAGTAAAATTTTACATTACTTAGGAAAAGAATGTGATTTGTCATACATGATATCTTATTTGAAAAAAAAATAATAATAATAATTTTTTATAAGTCATGAATCCACTAAGAATTTCACTAAAACTAGCTAACCTAATTACTCACTTTGATTAAATGCTCAAATACCCTCAGTTCA
Source organism: Omphalea diandra (assembly GCA_949677035.1). Lineage (NCBI taxonomy): Eukaryota > Viridiplantae > Streptophyta > Magnoliopsida > Malpighiales > Euphorbiaceae > Omphalea > Omphalea diandra. Next base: position 22,627 of record CATIWR010248679.1, read on the forward strand.
ATTCTAGGGTTTAATCTAATCAACTTTAATTAATTATTTAAAAATAATTTTAAAAATAAAAATTTAAATAGAAAGAATCTAAAATTTTTAGTCCATTTCTCTCTCATTTTCTCATCAACTAAACATATCTAATTTTATATTACAATTCAACAGTTTCCTCTAATATACACAATAATAAAGCATATAGAGTATATAATATAGGCAACACTTTCTTTTCTCTTTTCTTCCTATTTTTCTTAAAAAAAAAAAAAGGTTTAGTACTAAAACAATGACTAGACCAAATATGCTTACAAGTTTTTTATGGAAACCAATATTCTTAAATGAATTCAACTTTTTATCAGCATTTATACACTTATATTTCTCTACTATAATATTTTTTAGGTTAAATACTCTAACCCCTTTGGCTTTTCTATATTAAACTCTTAATCCTTAACTTTTGTATATTATACAAAACATTCCTTACTTTTAATTCTATTATATGATAACATCCTTTTGTAAAAAATGTATAACTTTTCTATTAGTCAAACAAATAAAAATCAACAAATTCATATTTGAATTATAAAAATTCTAAAATTATCTTAAACATAACCCCAACAAACACTTAATTTCTCCAATTTCTCTTTTCATTTTCATCATCATCTCAAAATAATTCCTTGCCATGCCCTCATCATCTCACTCATGATATATAACACCAAACCCATCCCAATCAAATCAAAACCCACATCTAATCTTAGTGCTCAAATCCTTATTCCATTCCATTTTTAGCTTCAAATAAAAGATGAAAAACAATACCAACACCAACGTCAACAATAGTGGCAGTGGCAGTGGCACCAAAGCGATTAATCCTAATGCCATCACTATCATATCGATGGAAAACCTCAACTGCGTAGCCAATTAAGTCAGCATCACCATTATATTCATCTTCTTCTCTTTGTTAGAGTGTTTTTCTTGATCAATGTTGCTACCAACAACCTAAACTGAGGGCCTTATGGAGAATTTGTTTCTAAGGAGGAACGAGACCAATGAGATGATAACATTGACTCAACAAAGTTATAAGTGTAGCACCTTAATTCAAAGCAAGAAATATGATTTAAAAAGCATTTATGATCGCTCTAGATGAGATTTGGCTTCGTTCACATTATGAGAATAGGTTAAAAGAAGAGTGGTAATTCGAAGATCAATTTTGACATCAATTATTAGTAAGAATGAGACTTATGCTTGGCATACGACTTTAAGGCACTTTACTGCTTTTCCAATCTCTTTGTTCTTCTCCTTATAATTTGTTAATCCCATAACCCTTTCATCATTACTTGCATTTTTGCAGTTTAATTTCTTCCAGTACACCACCAAAATGAATTTTTTGGATTAAGAGTCATAGAATTCAATCTCAAATAGTGTATCAAAGACACTTTTGTAAGGCATCTTAAAAACTTTTCAACAACTTTTTAACCTTTTATCTTTAGGTGAAAATGAAATCAACTTTGATTTGTTATTTTCATTGTATAGTTTTGCTTTTTGGTTTGTCATTTGGGATATTAGGCTTGAGGTTGTTGTTTCTCTAGTTCACATTCTTTAGGTGATGATGAACAACAATTTGAGTTTGTTTTGCGTAGCGAACAACTTCATTGGTAGTAGACACTAAATGGAGTTGAATTTCATTTATGGGTTGTATGAGCAGTGGTGAGTGAGATTCAATTAATGATTTGATGAGTGAACTGTAATTTTGTTTTTATAATTATGCAACGGGTTTTTATTCATTGCTAGAAATAATAATGTAACTAGTTTTGAGATTTTGATCTTTCTTTTCATTATTATCGAAATTTGTGTTCTTTAAGGTGGTTGAAATTTGAATTGAAATTTTAATGTAGAATTAAGGTAATTACAATCATTTTAGATGAATTTAATAGAAATTTTCACAAAATGATGATCAAGTTAACAAAATTAGAATACATGTATATTTTAGTATAATATATAAAAATAGAGGACTAAATAGTTCAATATAGAAAAACTCGGGTGGTTAGATTATTTAACCTTATTTTTTTTTTCTCAATTTAGTTGTAATACTCTCATAATTTCCTTATTGGTGGTAAAGTAGGACTAGTATATTGTATGTAAATTGTTTGATATAATAAAGGGGAGAAAGGATAACACTTAAGAATATGAATATAAATTATCTAATAGCAGTTAAGGGGAAACCAAACTCAAGTTAGATATATTACTAGAATTGATGTTTTTATATTAATCTTAAAGAAAAATTGGTTAAAAATTAATCTAGCAAACCTTAAGAGGGAGATAACTACATACCTAAAATTATGATATAATTAAAGGGAAGCTCAAATTCTAATCATAAAAGTCACTTGCCTTATTTGGTTTGTGATAAACAATTATATTTATCATCATAAAAAAATATGGAGAATATTCTAATTTTTATTTTGATGATCATAAACAAGGGTTAAAGGACTAACACTTATGCAAGTGTTTCAAGTATTCCTTTTAAGACCCTTAATATTATAGTTCTTAAAGTTCAAAATGAAGAAAGCTCAAGACATAATCCCCATATCATAAAGAAGCTCAAATCCATAATAAAAAGGTCTATGCATATCTTTGAAGAATGATTAAAGAGGAAAATATAACTCAACCTATAGCTTATACTTAGAGCAAAATTAGATAAACTAAAGCAAAATGTTATCAATGATTGGAATACCATACAATGATCTTAAAGTACTCAATGCTATTGTTAAATATAAATGGATAGTTGAAAAAGTCCTCTAGAAGTGGCTAACTCTTTTATTTAAAATGGATGTCGTTCGCACGGTCATGAGAGAAATCTAAAGACCTTGGATAAGTATCAATACTAGTAGAAAGATTTCTAGTGCCTATTGATGTAACTGAGATATGTAGCCAATAATAAGCATACAAATTTCCTATTGCTTGTTAAAGAGAATAATGAGCATAGCAAATCAAGCAATGCCAATTAAAAAAGTGTTTTAAACAAGGTTATGAAGTTTGTATAAAAGTTCTAATAACTCATGAAGCCATAATGACCATCGAAGCAGTTTTAACAACCATTGATAGGATAATAAGGGTGGCAATCTAGATAATAATTGTTAAAAAAGTCTTATATATAAGGCTATGGAGTATACATAAACTAAAAATACTTTAACATCTTTTAAAAGTTCACTATGACCATTAGAAGAAAATTTAATAGTGGGTCAAAGGAGAAGAAACAACCATTAGAAGTAATTGTTAAGCCTATTAAGCATTCAATGATTGTGGCAAAGATTTCAAATTGTTAACAATTCCTAACATATTTTGATTTGTGTAGGTATTGGTTAACTTTTCCTAGGTAAACCTGTATAAGAACACATCCTATAAACTTTGAGACTAATGAAGAGTAAGTTGTTATTATTGTGAACAAAAATATAACTTGAGATCAAAACACACTATTTTAATCCTTAGAGAGTCATTTTGAAAAAGTAAAAGAAAAAAGCTACTTGAAGTTACTTTATCACTTAACTCTAACACTTAGCTTAAGCTTAAAGCTTTAATATTATTGTATTATTGTAAAAAAGTGAAGTTTGAGTGTTAAAGAGAGATCCTTCTTTAAGCAACACCTATAATTCTTATAAGAGGATTATATCTTAGGTCAGGTAGATTAAAAACTTTTATGCTATTATGAAAGGCTTAATATTATGCCTCATATCTATCTTGGGTAGGCTTTAGATAGTGCTAGGAAGTATCTTAGATAGGCTATTACAAATTCACCTTGCAAGGCTTAAGTGGTGCTTGGAAAATTCACTTTCTAAAGGTTTTACATTTGGTAAACTACTTTCTAAAGGTTTTACATTTGGTAAACTACTTGTTTTAATGAAAAACTCTAATGGCATACTAAAGGAAAGGACATAGACCATGTTGAGGCTCAACCTTTATAAATCTTTATGTCTTTTTTTTTTTTTAGCATTATGATCCTCTTATCACTAATTCTTAATGTTTGAATTAGTTGTTGGATCCTTATTCATTCTCACTCTACGACTCCTTGGGACAACATTTTCCTTTCTCGATGAAACGCTTACATATGCTCTCAATCTCTTTACAAACTGAGAGAGGAATACTAGAAGATTACATTCATAATAAGGAATGCCAAAGATAATAGATCAAGCTAAAGTTACACAATCTACTAAATAAAGCTTTATAGCCGACTAACTTAAAAGCTTAGACCATACCCTATCCATAATAAAGCTATAATTTATAGTTCATAACCTCTTATGCAATAAAAGGCATACCTTAATAATGTCTCAAGTTCAAAGTGCATTAAAACCATAAATATCACTAATAGTTGTAAGAGTTGAATAAGTAACATAGTGTAACCCATAAACAAGAATTTTTCTAAATTGAATTTTTATCTCAATGAAATAAAAATCTCTACAAATTGGTAATAACTTCAATATGATGAATTGATGCTTCAGAAAGTAAGACCAAATAATCTACAAAAAATATGTGTATTATGTCAAGACAGTCTTTACTTAGACAAATTAGTTTCCATCTTTTATCCTTATATACTTCTAAAACTCAATGATATAAGAATAGATAAGTATAATGAAAGCATATATCCTTGTCGAATTCCATAAGTTGATGCAAAGGATTCTGCAATTTCAATATTCCAAAGAATGATTATCGTTAAAGTAGAAATGCATTCCATAATCACAATACCAAAGGTTTTGAAATTCCTATTACCTAAGAGTCTCTCTTATAAAGTCCTAGTATAATCTATCATACATCTTTTCCAAATCAACCTTGATGTCCATGAACTTATTTCTTGATGATTTATTTCACATAGAATGAACAACTTCTTGAGTAATGATGACATTATCAAATTTCTAGTGCTTACAATAAAATTCAATTGAGATAGGCCTATAATTTTATCCATTAGCGGTTTTAATCTATTAGCTAGCAACTTTATGACAACATTATAAGCCATATTACAAGGCTTATATGATGAATTTGAGGTATGGAACTAGGTTTTTCAATCTTAGGTATAAGGACTATTAATATATCATTTAAACTAGTGATCAAATCATTATCGTTGAAATCCCACTCACCAAATAACCAACACTATCCCTCCATAACATTTTATTGATTTTAGAAAAATGAGCATTAAAACCATCTACTTTATAAATCTTCATGCCATCTATTTAAAATATTATATCTTGCACCTCCTCATTTGAAATTAACGAACTAAGGGAACTTACTTCTCCCATAAAAAGAGAAGGTAAATAATTTCTCACTTAAAATTGGCAAAAAAAAAGAAAAGCTTTAACTCATGTATAAGTCTCAAAATAATCAATCACTAACTTTGAAGGATAATGGGGTTATCATATTACTCCTCATCTATACTCTTAAGTATTATCACCTTATTACGCTTGCTTTTTATAAGATTTGTATTTACGCTTACTTTTTATAAGATTTGTACATAAAAAACAACTCATATTATGGTCTCTATAAGCTATCCATTTAGTTTTAGGCTTTTGGTACTAGAATAGTTCTTCCTGAAATAAATTAGATTCATATTCCTTAAGTAGATGCTTTTCTAAGTTCTCAAGAAAGGAAAACTCCTTAGTTTTAAGAAAATGTTGTGATGTGATTTAAGGCAGCCATAGTTTGATGTTTACAATTTTGGAGCACTACTCATTTATTTAAGCATGATTTACTCTACATAACTCATATTGAGGTTATTCAAAAGGCATTAGAAAGCTAACATATAGGGCTACTTGGGTTTGAGATATTTCTATTGTCTTTCTAGTCAAAAAGGGATTCCAAGTCAAAGTTATTGTCAAATCTTTTTCTACCATAGTTTTAGAGCACTACTTGATATTTTAGGCATAATTTACTCTAAATAATTCAAATTGAGGTGATTCAAAAGGTGTTGGAAAGCTAATAGATAGGACTACAATTTATATTTAGGTTTCAATTGGCTCTATCTTCTTTAAAGTAAAAAATGGATCTCAATCTGAAGCTACTTAAAAACCTCTTTTTGTCACAAACATGACATACAGTTATTATTGGTCCAATTTCAAGTTTGGCTTATTTTGCTTTGTTTTATTTTTATTTCAGATGCATTTTATTATGTTTTGGGCATTAGTTATGTTTATTTAAGTCCAAGTATAGTTAGTTTTTTATTTTAGCTTGTTTTGATGTACTTGGGTTGAACTTTTAAATTGAGTCCAAAATTAGTTTGTCATGTGTTTTGGGCCTGGTTAGCATGTCTATTTTCAAAAGTAAGGTGGTGTTTGGTAAACTGAAAATTAAGTGCTGAAAATTTAAGAGGTGAATTTTAAGTACTGAATGATTGAAATGTTGAAAGTTTTTAATTGTATAGTTATTTAGTATAAACTGAAAATTAAGAATTGAATCTATTAATCTATTTGACAATTATAATTATTGAATAGATATTAAATGGATTTTATTTTTAAAGGAGAGTTTATTAAGTTATAAAGGGTATATAGGTCATATTAATAAAAATATTTTAATGTTTGTTGGTTGAGTCTGTTAACTGATAATTTTAAATTAAAAATTTTGACTTATTATTTTAAGAGAATTCTAATTGAACTGAATCTTTTTAGTATTGGATTAATAAGATTATCGAACAAGTTTAAAAAACTAAGTGCTTGAAATATTAATTTTAAGTATTGAATTGTGTTATTAAACAACCCATAGGATTTATTGAACTTTGGTGGCTATTTATATGTGTATGTTTTTTCTTTTAGAGGGACACAACTAAATGGAACAACAGAAAACATGTTTTCTTTTTATCTTTAGCAAAATCATGAGTTCTTGTTAAACGATATGGTTTGTGGTGAACAATTATCTAACTTATCGATCTATCTTTTAAGTAATAGATTATGGCATCTTTTATTATAACCTAGGTTTTTGTTTTTTTAGAATTTCATTTTGTCTCATTAGAACTTGATTTGAATTGTGTATGGGTTATGGTTAATATTGTTATCGGGTTTTGTTTCTATATAGATGAAGTTCATATCATGTTAGATTACTTAAATTTTGACTAAGATACTTCTCTTCCTATAAGTTATATTGCCAAAAAATCTTTTATGACAATATAAAAAAACATCTAAAAGCTCTTGCAAATTGTTACAAAGATTAATATCTAAATTCCATTTATCCTTTATTTAAAAATAGAAGTCCTTGTGAGGGAACCAAAAGGCCATAAAATGAATTGGCTTCTTAGTAGGCATAGTATCAAATAGGTGAAAGGAACAAATAAGAAGCGACTTATGATCAAACTTAACCTAAGGTAAATGAATAGTCTAAGTATTTCTTGCACCATTCACCAATCCTAAAAGTTATATCCAATCTCTAAAAAATATTGACATGATGCCAAGTAAATTTAAGGCTAATAAAACCCAAGTCCACTATGTAAGCACTATCCACCCAATCTTTAAAGAAACTATTACCCTTATTTTCATTTTCCTAAAGAATGATGTTAAAGTCCTTTGCTATAAGCTAAGGCAAGCGTAAGGTATCAGCTTTAGATATTTATAGGTGTTAACTTAAGGTACTTAGGAATTAGTTTGGAAATCCCACATCAATAGTTAACAAGAAAAATTATATATATATATATGTTTGAGCCTAACTATTATAGTAACCTAGGTTAACAATTTTTAGGCTATATGTTTTGCCATTATTCATAAGTTATAAGGGATAATTGATTATAATTTGTATCATAGCCATCCTAGGTCAAAATTTTACACAAAGCTATTAGGTTTGCAAGAAAACCATAACTAAAGATGAGAGGGAGCCGCTTAAGAGAAAAGGAATGCCCTAAAGATGATGTAGAGATGTTTGACATTAGTGAACTGCAATACTTAGGGGTTACATCCTAGCTTGTCTAGTTAGCTTAGTGGCATGTGCTTAATAAGGACATCACTTCTAACAAAGAAAGATTGTAACATCCTAAATCGAGTTGAAGTGTTAGCTTGATGTGTTTAGGAATTATTAATTAGTTCAAAAATTCCATATCGATAGCTAACAAGAAAAGTAGCAGCATATATAGATTTAAACCAAACTAATATAGTAACCTAACTTGACCATTTTTATGTCGCATGGTTTTTCACTATTCAAAGGTTATGCAAGAAAGATAAGTTCAAGATGTTATAATAAGACCCTTATATTACTCAATTTTTCCAAGTTATCATAAAGAATTCTCCTATTACTAGGAATATGACTACCATTCATAATCGTAAATAAGAAATATTCAACACTGTCATCCATAATAACTATATGAATAAATTGCCTATGGTTCTCATAAATACAAACTTATTAATTTCATTTCAATAAAACTTAAATATCATCAAGAAATCCAAAGCCTTAATTTGGTGTATCATATCGAACCCTAATCAACTAATGACCTTATTTGCTTTGACACCACTAATTTTGGTTTTAAGAAATAACACAAAGAAATTAATTTTACACTTCTTCAGAACCTTTTTGAGATGTCAAATACAATTACTATTAGCTGGCCACTAATAATTCCAAACAAGTATAGAGAGTTTCATAAATGCAACAACAGAGGATAGGATGACAAACAACCATACTAATCACCTATTTAATGGCCTAATTCTCTTTCTTATGAATTCTTACAAGCCATATTTTTATTATTTGTTTTAAAAGCTTTCACTAATTAAACTATATAGTGTTAGTGAATCTCCAATAAATGAGTTTGAAATGGTATATATAGCTTTTCTCATAGGTATAAGAATCTTTACAAATTAGGCTATAGTTTAACTTTCACCCTAAACTTTGCACTTAAAATCATCGACTCTTTTTATTTATTAGGAAGTTTACCCATATAAAAGAATATTAAGCTCCTTATTTTTCTTATGACTAGCATCAATTATTGCCTTTCACCAAAGGATTAGAAATTTAGGGACTATGTCCATAGTCGTGTGTTTAGAATTATCAAGAGATGTTTGCACTATAAGAGTTCCACCAAAGTTTAAAATTAGGGTACCAAGTTCATTATAAGTATTCTTAAATGCCAGGCTCTCAATAATAAACCCAACATTAGGCCTAATCATTAGCTTTCACTAGTCTAAGACTTAGTCTTATTTGACTTAAGAGGAAAAGATGTACTAGGAGGCTTTAAAGTAACATCGTCGCCAATCTAATGTATGTAATAATTCACAAATCCATTAGAGATTGCATTCAAATTCCTTTCCTCATTAATTGGCACCATATCTTCCTCATTAAGATTAGCTATAACCTCATATCTAGATCTCGCAAATCTAATAACTTATTTTTAGTCATGAATGCCTACTAAATTATATGGGATTTATTTGAGCTTGTCCTCCTCCCTCTCATCTAAGCCAACATCCAGTCCCCAAAATTTAACGCCTCTACTACAATCGATGCTTCTTTTGAAACTGTTTTTTTTATGTTTTTAGCTTGAATCCCTTACACCTTAATTGCATAAAAGTTATTGGCCTTAGGCACCAAGAATGGGAGGGGGGAGGGGGGTTGAATTGGTGTATATAAAAAAATTAGGAGCAAGGGATAAGAAGAGTAGAAAAATGAGGCACACGATTTATAGTGGTTCGGGTATAATCGACCCTATGTCTACTCCCCAATTCTCTACAATTGGGTGTTTCACTAACTTCAAATGGTGCTTCTAAGCTTACACCTAACTTTTACACTTTATATTTTCAAGGCTCACACAACAACCTTTACACTATGTGTTTTTAAGGCTCACACTACAACCTTTACACTTGGTGTTTAATGCTCATACCCAACACTTACAATCTCATAAAGAAGAGAAGAAAATGAGTAGTAAAAGATTAAGAGCTTTAACACAAGTAACAAATTCTCTATCTATATTATTTCTCACTGTTTGGTGGAGTATTTATACCTCATACCAACTAAAGAGACGTTAGACTTTAAAGCTCAACAAATCTTCAAGACATGCTAAGCAGATTCTTGATTAATTTCATGTCAGGTTAGAGTTGCGATTGCCACTAGTCAATCGCGATTGCGAAATCCAAATTTTTATACGAAAGGCAAAAATTACGGCGAAAAAATCCATTTGTGTCTAACAGCTAGTCCACGTGGCAGCTTCTCATTGGTCCACCAAAAAAATATAGTCGTTGTGTTCTAATTGCCCACAAAAGTCATGGTCGTGATTCTTCTTTGTACAGGATGCGACTACAAACGTGAATCCTTATGTTTGAAAGACAATCTTCTTCTTTTGGAATCGCGGTAGCTACTCAAAATGTTGCTCTCGCGATTTTTGTTCTTCAACGGATACCTAGGACACTTGGCATGCTATGATTGTGGACTAGCATCCCTTTTTAATCACTTTGAAAGTCGCGGTCGTGACTGAGGCGTGACACACACTGAGAATTTGTCTGTGACTTTAACACTCCCATCTTTGGAGGAGTCGCGACAATGAAGATGCCTAAGAATCCTTTTGACCGAGTTTCACCCTTTCCTTAAACTGGGTCGTGGTCATGAATTACAGACCACTGACTACGAATTTGGATGAACTTTGCCTACTTGAGGATTATGTAATCCTTCCAACCTCCAATGGAAATCTAACTTAATTTCTGCAAGACAACACTTAGTTGAAACATTAAATATGATCAATCTCCTTTGTCAAGATCAAAAGAGGTCCAAGACTTAGGATTACCCCTTCTAGTCCAACAACTTCCCCTTTTTTATTTTAACAACATAGATTGATCCTAAGGAAAAATAATGCAGAAATGTGAAGTTGGAGTGAAATATGATTCAATGAATACTTAAGGTGAAATTTCCTAAGTATGACATTCAATAATTCAAAGTAAAATTTTTAGAAATCCTAAGTATGATAGTATGATGCTCATGATGCTCCCCCTCAACTTATGCTATAATTTTCAAGTTATTTTCACTCCCCCTTAGTCTTAGATTCTTTCTATCTCTCCCCCTTTAGCAAGATCAAAAAGAGGGTACACATAAGGGAAAAGAATACATGCATAAGTAGTTAAGTAAACATAGGGAGCAAATGCATAAACAATTGAAGTAAAGCAAGCACATAACATAGAATTTCAAAGAAATAATGTTATATATATAAACTTGGAAACAAGTTGTGTAGGATCACACTTTTGTAAAAAAAAAAAAAGAAAAATACAAAAAAGATCCTAATCTAAAAAGTAGGAGAATCATCTCCAAAAAAATCTTCATCTTTACCCCTCCATCCTCCACTTCATCATTGCCTTCTTCTTCATGAGTGTCTTCAAACTCTGTGAAGTCTAAAAGATGGCATGGGGGAACTCCCAACTTCTCTTGCAAATCAACCATATCACTATAAAGATAAGATAGAAACAAAAATTTCCTTTTCATCATCCTCATTAGCTTGTCAAGTTTGTTATTGATGGTTGCAACGGAGAGTTTTGCCTAGGCTTTGGTTGAGGAGGGATGGATGGAGCTCCTTCTTCAATTGCGAGTCTTTCCATTTGGAAGCTTGTGAAGACTCTATTTTCTTTGCTCCAACTGCACTTAGGGTATATGCATAGGTGTCCCGATGAATAGCCTTGGCGTTGATAAGGTAAGTGAGATCAAGGAAATTTTGTAAAGGAGAAGTTTCTTGGTGAGAAATTTCTCATTTTCCTCATCAAGAGCTCATACAAATTAGTAAATGGTTGTGATATACGAAGGTAGTAATAATTGGCTTTTGGGTTTGGTACTCTTGTGGCATGTAAATCAATTGATCCACATGGTACCGGCCAGTTTGTATTTATTTATTTTTGACAAGGCAGAAAAGAAATGCCAAGTCTTTTTGTAATACTTTTTTGTTACCATCACCTTTAGCGTTTATCAAAAAAGTGATGATACGATGGAGTATCCAAAGGGGTGGGTATTAATGTGTTTGGCTATGAAGGATCTTGGGTCATGTTTGGTTTCAATTGAAATTTTCGACCAAAATTTGGAATAAAGAATATCAAGTGCGGATATTATGAAGTGGATGTTTTCTCCAACTAGAAGGTTAAAGAGATAAGAGAATTGGTTGAAAGTAATGTAAAAAGGGTTGCCAAAGGCCCGAAACACTAACCCATATTACCCTGCTCTTGAATCAGCTTTACGACTCAATTGGACTATGCATATAAATTCTCATACAATTTCTTCGTACCCAGGTTCATCTCGAAAGATGAACTCTTTCCAGCCCAAATTGGAGAGGAAAGCTCAAATTTCTGTGTTGATACCTAAGGCTTCCAGCAAAAAGGTAGAGGGTATCTTATTTCGGAGGAAGATCTTGAAAGAGTTGGCTTTGTACATTTCTTTCTCTTATGATGCCTTTCATAAGATGGAGAGCATGTGGTGCAAAGGGCTGAGCCATAACCTTGCCTATGTCTATTCTGGAAATCTTCTTTAGAGCCATTTCAAAGGGTGAAAAGGATTTAAAGATTTTTAGAGAGATTTAAGAGAGAGAAAATGATATTAGAAGTGAAATGAGGAGAATACTGTTGAATGGGATATTTAAAGCCAATTGAAGTCTCTGTAAATGGCTAGAAATGACTAGAAATGAATAGATGAAGAGATAGAAACGGTTGAAGTCAAATCACATAAATGCCTAGGCAGTTACCCTAATTCATGTTTGCGAAACCATGAGTCGCGATCATAAATTCTGGAAAGTGTAAGTAACAGACAAATTTTCCTCGAAAATATGCACTTCAATGGTCAAAAATTTGAATCTCTTGATCAAAATTCGCAATAAAGCTTAATTCTCATGACCACGATTTGATGTTTGACAGCTAGATGACCAGGACTTATAATTCGCGACTGTGAAGATAGAATAGCTACTGCGAATTATAAGTCAACAAAGATAAGAATGAACAACTAAGTTTGGAAAGAATAAAAATTATGATCCATATGGAAAATGCCATACAGAAAACATAAGGCATACAATTATCAAACAACACACATAGCAATCATACAAAAGATCAAAATTTTTACTTTAGGGTGCTTCCATCAAACATTCCCAATTCTCACTTAATGAAGTTCATCCTTTCTTCATTGAGAGGTTTAGTGAAAATATCTGTAAGTTGATGATTTGTGTCAATAAACTCTAACACAACATCACCTTTTTACACATGATCTCTAAAAAAATGATGTCTAATATATATGTGTTTGCTCTTAGAGTGTTAAATAGGATTCTTAGAAAGATTAAGAACACTTGTGTTATCACGTTTAATAGGAATGTAACAAATCACTTTGCCAAAATCCTTCAATTGTTGTTTTATTCAAAGAACTTGGGTGCAACAACAACCCGCAGTAACATACTCGGCTTCTGTGGTAGATAAGGCAATCGACACTTGCTTTTTGCTAAACCAAGATACTAAGCATTCTCTTATAAATTGGCAAGTCCCGAAAGTGTTTTTTTCTATCTAATAAGCTACCCACATAATTCCGCATCCGAATATCCTATGAGACTAAAAGATGAATCCCTAGGATACCATAACCCTAAGTGTATAGTGCCATGCAAATACTTAAAAATCCTCTTGACAGTATTTAAGTGAGATTCTCTAGGAGAGGATTGGAACCTAGCACACATACAAACATTAAACATGATATCTGGCCTAAAAGTAGCAAGATAAAACAAAGATCCAATCATACCTCGGTATCTCTTTTCATCTACTGTCTTACCCGATTCATCTTTGTCTAGCTTGATGGTACCACTCATGGGGGTCTTGGCTATTTTACAACCATCTATGCCAAACTTCTTGAGTATTTCCCTTGTGTACTTAGCTTGGTTGATGAAGATCCCTTCTTTGGTTTGTTTAATTTATAGACCGAGAAAGAATTTGAGCTCTCCTATCATGCTCATTTCGAATTCTCTAGTCATACACTTAGCAAAATCCTCACAAAGAGACTCATTAGTAGCACCAAAAATGATATCATCAATATAGATTTGAACAATTAGTGTATCATGCTTATGCTTTTTAATAAATAGTTTGGTATCCACCTTTCCTTTTTCAAAATCATTTTTCAAGAGAAATGAACTAAGCCTTTCATACCAAGCTCTTGGAGCTTGTTTCAATCCATATAAGGCTTTGTTCAATTTAAAAACATGGTTTGGAAAACAATGTGACTCAAAATCAGG
>CATIWR010248684.1:0-12988 GCA_949677035.1 Omphalea diandra
TATTCAGGTCTTTTTCTCCACGCCTAAAAGCCCAGCAACACGAGCGCGAATAAGCCAATTTCAAAATTCCCAATCTCCATCCTTTCTTTCTGCCAGTGACAAGACAGATTGCCGTTTCCGTCCTTCAAAATTTCAGATCTCCACGATGCCCAAACCTTGATTTTCCTTATTCGTTCAAGTCTTCCCGTCATTTCGTTTCCGTATCCTGGCGGAAATGCAGTTGAGATTTCGCCATGGACAGGGAGGTTAACCTTCCGGTTCCAGCTGCTGTTCCTCTTCATCCGCCGCTGAGGAATTTCGTCAGTCCGGTCACCAACTCCGAAACGACGTCGTCCTCTTCCTCCTCCCCGCCGGACTTCCTCCGGCACGTTCAGGCCGCCTTCAAGCGCCACCGCGGTAACTTCCGTCTCTCTCTCTCTCTCTCTCTCTCTCTCTCTCTCTCTCTCTATATATATATATATATATATATATATATATGAAAAATTGGGGTTTTTCTTCACTTTGTTAGTTTAAGCGTGATTATACTAAAATTGTGTGCTGAAGGATGCGTATAAAGATAGGGATAATTCAAAATACCATGTTGTTTGGGTATTCAATTACAAAGCTTATTGTTGACAATGTGAATGCTTGGTACGTTTATTTTAGGTCCCATGCAGAAAATTAGTATAGGACCTAGGCGTGTATTGATTCTACAAAAGGAGTCATCTAAAATGACAGCGTCTGATGTGGGTTCTAAGATAGGCATGGACAAGTCTCAAGATGTCATTTCATTGGGTCAGGTTCATGCTGTAAAAGATTCTACTATGCAAACGAAGAATCCTGTTGCTGTTATTAGGGAAACACAGGAAGATGCATCAATCACCCCTCCTTCCATTTTAGGCACCATCACGAAGACTTTTGGCCAGGGTTTCAACCCATCTGATGTACAGTGTGATAAATCCAATTCCGTTATTGACTGTAAAGAGAATAATTCAATGCATTTGTCGCGTTTAGAATCATATCATCTAGAGGGGAAGAGCAGCGTTCAGTTTTCGAGCAACGTTCAGCTTTCAATGGCAAAGAATGCTACTCCCCAAGGTAATACACTGCTTCATATTAAGTCAGCTTTGCTGTATAATTCTCCTTTGTTTCACCCTGTTTCTCTTGCCCTAAATCTTTTCTGGATTCTTGCTGATGGGAAATCATTCTTGAATTGTCACTGTGCACCAGGTTTTTTTTTTAAACTCTCTCTTCCACATGCAGGGGCCAATGATCAAATGGCCACTGGATTGAGGAACTTATCTTCTCACATAAGTTCACTTGCATTGGCAGAAATGGAATGGGATGCAAGCAATCAAGCAGAGGCATTGAATGCAACAAATGATGAAATGAAGCATCAAAATTTTCAGAACCTGGAATCTGATAACAGTTTGAGGACTGATGGTGCAGTATCTTTGTTGGCAAAAAGAACCATGGTTGCTCAGGACCAATTGCATCAGTTAAGAAACTTTTTAAGTCAACCTGCTACTCAATCTTCAGTGGTTGGCTCATCATGTGCTACCACAACATCTATACATTCTACTTCAGCACCCATGCTTAACCCAACTACCTATTGCTCTCATTTACACCCAGAAAATGCTCCTCAAGTGGCAGTTGAATCATTGAGAGATTTGAATGTAAGTTCTCAGCATAGGAGTCAAAGAAATATGGAGCAGAATTCTTATCCTTCAATAAAGGACACAAGTGGGATGCTAGTTGACCAGACAGCAATTGCAGCCCAAGCTTCTACATCCACTATTGATTCCCAAATTAAGGAACACCTGCCTAGGGAGAAAGAAGGCATTGTGTCTAAGGAAACTAGTATTGCCAAGAATCCCTCTTATGTTGGTGATAACCCAACTAAAGAGAGAGGACCACCAGATGGTAGTACTGGTTTACATTCTCAGGATCCATTATCCAAAAACCCATCTTCAGATGTGAAGTTGGAGCCTTCTAAACCAGAAAGACAAGAAAAGGTTGCAAGTAGTAAAGGTGCATCAGTGCCTCGTAAAAAGAATTATGACCCTGACTTGTTCTTTAAAGTTAATGGAAAGCTCTATCAAAGGCTTGGTAAGATAGGTAGCGGAGGAAGCAGTGAGGTTCATAAAGTCATTTCTTCAGACTGTACAATCTATGCACTCAAGAAAATCAAGCTCAAGGGTCGTGATTATGCAACTGCTTATGGTTTTTGTCAGGAAATTGAGTATCTAAACAAATTGAAGGGAAAGAACAACATTATACAGTTAATAGACTATGAGGTACTCACTTGAAACTAAAAAGTTCTGCATTAGTTAGCATACAGATACAATGTGTCAATCATGATTGCATATAGAATATTCCCATGTTGTGTATCCTATTATGCTTTGATTAGAAAAATATTGGCTACCAGAATTTGATTATGCTTTGATAGAGAAGAGGATACAACTTTGAATACCTAGATATTGTGGTGAAATTGGGTTAAAATGAGCCAACCTGAACATCTGTGAGCAGTGAAATTTTGATGTCAATAAGCCAGTCAAGTATTTCAGCATAATCCGTGATGAACTATTGATAAGGTGGTTCTGAGAACAAGCCAACTTAAAAGAGCCCAAAACAGCACTTAGAGAAACATCAGATGCTCAAGTGATGGCACAGAAACTCAACAATGTCCCTGAATAAGTCTGGTCATAGAGATGATTCGGACATTAACCTGGCCAAATGCTAACCTCCAGATATTGACATCCTTGTGCCTGTTGACTCATCCTTACTTGAATTGGAAGTGAAAAAAAAAATGTTTTATGGATTTGTTGAATTTCTCTGTTTTTGAACAAAATTTATGGATTTTTGGTGGTGCTATGATGCTGCTGACTGAAATATCTCATGGTCTGATGTTAACTCCAAAGGGGAAAGAAAAAAGGATAAAGAATTGGCTTGGAGGTTGGTAACTTGTAGCATAAGCAGCTTTATTGTTCTAACTTAGCTTGATGAGTTCTCAAAAGAATGTTGCGTTTTAAGTTTATTTTGCTGGTTTGAAAATTTTTCTCGTATCTATAACTATGCATTATTAATAAAATCTTGGTGGTTGATTGTTTATTAATTTTTTCCCCAATAAAGTTTGTTTCTTTGCTTTTCTTCGTTTGAGATAATGTTAATGAACTTCTTTACAGCTTAATGTTGTTAATTTGTTTTTTAAAAAAAAAAAAGGAAAAGGAGGAAGAGATGGCTTTAGGATGATCATGTCTTAGATTTCTTTTGGTGCTATGATGGATACAATGTTTCACTTATGGTACAACATAGGATCCATCTTTGTTGTAACATTGAGAACTTTCCTAGCATATAACTTTGCTCTCTCTAAATTGAGGTCTCTTATGCAGATATAATTGCTTATTATTGGCAATACCCCATATATATATGCGTGGGTGTGTGGTATTGCCAATACCTTATGTGAGGGTGTGTGCATATTCGCATGCACAATAACTTATGATGAAGGGCTGCTTGATTAATCTATCAATAATGAAGACATGATATTTTGAGGTGCATCATTTTTTATCTTTTGCCCTGTTTCCTTATGCATATATGCGTTATTCTCCATCGTGTTGGTAGCATTAGTGTTTCAATATGCTTCTGCACATGCAAACTGTCTGGTGTTGAAAAGTACTTATTTTCATACTAAATTAAATGGAATTACTGTTAATTTGTGAGAATCCCATAATTCAAAGGCATAGCATCAAGAGGCTTTATTGAGTATCTCTCTCATAGTCTCTTTTGGTATCAGGTGACAGATAAAAATCTGCTCTGGGAAGTCTTGAGTGGATCCATGAATAATAAAGATGGAAGAGTCAAGGACGATGGTTATATATACATGGTTCTTGAATATGGGGAAATTGATTTGGCTCACATGCTGTCACAGAAATGGAAGGAAATGGATATTGCCAATCAGACTATAGATGAGAACTGGCTCAGATTTTACTGGCAGGTCCTTAACTACACTTTACATTGTCTCATAGTTGCTAATTATATCTAAAATAATGCTTCATATGTCTTTCTGGGGGAACTTTTACTAGTTTATTCTTGTTAAAGTTGCTAGTCATTAAATACCTGTGATGGTTTATCACTTGAAATAACATCTATTTGAACGTGAAAAGCAGGGACCATTGTTTGTTTTTAGGGAACACTAGTCTAACCAGTAGAACTTTGATTGTAGAAGTTGAATCAGCTCTTATGTTTGATGTTCCTGGGATTTTTGCCATTGTTTCATTTTTCTAATTTTCCTTTTTTTTTATTTTGCCTTTTATCTATACTGTTTTGTTAATATGTAATTACATTAGCCTGGATAAGGAGAAATCTTTTTAGGTCAATGATCATGAAATTGTCTTCATAGTAGTAGTACAGCAAGAACTTCAAATAACCTTTAGACTTTGGAATTGATCAATTTAGTTCACTGTTCAGAACATGAGAGGTTGGCATAATTTGTTTACAATATTTTATAGCAAATACTTCAAGCTGTCAATACCATACACAACGAACGCATAGTGCACTCTGATTTGAAGCCAGCTAATTTTCTTCTTGTCAAAGGCTCTCTAAAGTTGATTGATTTTGGCATTGCCAAAGCCATAATGAGTGATACGACCAACATCCAAAGGGATTCACAGGTAATCTTCATTTGTGCCCTTTATTTCTGTGCAGTAATTTGTTTCTTTTAGAAGTGTGAGTTTCTGGTTGAAAATTTTACATGTATGATGACATATCCATTTTGTGGCCCTTTTCAATAACCTACTAGATTTTTCTATTAACATTTCTGCCCTTATTTTCTCAACCACAGAAGAAACAAGAATAATCTGCATTTTCAAATTGCTTGAGGGCAGAATGCTCTGGTTACTGAGCATCATATGTTTATAGATATTTAATGGTGTCTGCTATTCCCAGTGTAGTCTCAGACTAAATGCTTTGATGCTGATGCATTCAGCTAGCAGAAAGTATTGACTCTTTAGGCAAGTGTATGTATTTTGCTTTTTGCTTTTTGATAAATATAATTTCTCAGCTAAAACTGTGCTGTTTTAAAGTTTATTTAAATTCTATTACACCTCATCATGGATTACGAGTAGTTAGCTTTATTGAAATTCTGTAACTCATCAATTAGTAGACCTGAGTTGATTCCTATAGGACATGTTTGGTAGACCAAGAAACGAAATGGAAATAAGATTTTCACTCCATTTTCATATTCAGTACCTTAATTTACCTAAAAAACTTAAGAATGAGATTCTGAAGAGATTAGGATGTCTCACTATTTCTAAAATCCATTGCTTAATTTGATTTATTTACTTCCAAAATGTAAGATTATTATACATAGGACTAATTATGAACATTTTATTAATATTCTAATTCTGTTTCTTTGTGTATTGAAATATACCGAATAAAAATATTGAAATCATAAAACATCCATCCTAAGAATGAGATTCTATTTCCTATTGCTTGGTGTAAGAAAACATGCCAGTACTGTTTTCTATCCAAAATTACTTCTGTTAATTGATGTTGGTCTGGAATATTGGTGAAAAATGATTATTCTGCTAAATATACAACTATATTTTAAATCTAGTAAATGATTATATTGCGAAATCTGCTTGGTATGCTTTTATGTTTACACTGTATTGTCAACTGAGAAACTAAAGAGTGTTTAATGATAAGAGGTTTTTATTTACATTGTTTACTTATTCATATTCTACCGTTGCAGGTGGGCACTCTAAGCTACATGTCGCCTGAGGCATTCTTGTGCAACGAGAGTGATTCTAATGGAAACACCATAAAGTGTGGTCGGCCATCAGATATTTGGTCACTTGGCTGCATTCTTTACCAAATGGTATATGGCCGAACCCCTTTTGCAGAATACAAGACTTTCTGGGCAAAATTCAAAGTTATAACAGACCCAAACCGTGAAATAACTTATGAACCAGTCTCCAATCCATGGCTTCTTGATCTAATGAAAAAATGTCTTGCCTGGGATCGAAATGAAAGATGGAGAATTCCCCAACTACTTCAACACCCTTTTCTAGTTCCTCCAGTTCCTTCGCTACCAGCCTCACCTGAAGATCAAGGCTGCAAACTGCTTCAACTTGTTGCAGAAGCTTGTGCTAATAGCCAGGAAGCTTCTAAGCTCTGCCATGAGCTCCAACAACTACTTAATGATCCAGTCAAACATGTAGCTTCTCCGTCCTTAATAACATCACGAGACCACCAATGCAAGTTGCTCTCCCAAATGTCCATTCTTTCCTTTCAACTGAGAGAATGTTTATCAAAGTTGGAGGGGGACTAGCAATAGATTCATCTGTACAAAACTATTCAAGTGCATCAACTGCGGGAAGTTCCGTTTTTGTGTAAAAAAATAAAAAAAAATCAAGTTCAATCCTATTCCATTGGTTTGCAATTAATGTGATCATACTTGTGTTATTGTGTTAGAATAGGGTAAGAATTATGTTCTCCTGCTAGTATACTTTTTGAACCACGGATTTAACCTATCACAGAACACATTTATGGAAGATAGTTTAGTACAGTAAAACTTTACGGCCTCAGTGGCATAATATAAGGTAATTTGAATGGAAATTCTGGAATTTGCATGAGATTTAAATTTTAATACGTGAAAAATAGAGACTTGAACTTACTAAAGAAAAAAATCTTTGATCAAAGCGTTTGTAAATGCACTTAGTGTATATATATATATATATATATTAAATTTCTTCAAATCTGTTAGAATCGATCTCTCATAAAATTCATTCTCAAAATTGTTCAAAATCTTGTGTATTCAAATGGTCTACAAATTTCGGAAAATAGTAATTTTTTTCCAGTAAACTCTAAAAATATTGCTCTTTAATTCAATCCAGCGGAGTGCAGTAATGAAGCGTTTGATTGGATGGAAAAGAAATGTATCATTAGCTAGATTGATTTACCTTCTTTTTTTACTCTTCCTAATAAGCATTGACGGAGAGTACGATGAACAATAGTTGTGGAAAAAAAGTCATCCATGAATTTCCTATCTCGTGACAGGAAAATAAAGCAAAGTTCAGTGAGTTTTGCTAAAAAAAATAAAGGTAGATATTTTTATAATATCAAAATGAAAAAGAGGGTTGCAAAACAAACTTTGGCCTGAAGCCCACTCCAAGCTTCATTACCATTAAGAGAGCTCGTAATTTAAAACTGAATTAATTTTAGGAAGCATATATAAATAATATTTAAAGAATATTTAACAAATTAAAAAAATATATAATATAGTAAAATAATGAAAGTATTTTAGTATTTAAATTTTGAGTAAAATAATGTATTTTTAAAAAAAAATTAGATTTTTCACAAAATGATATAGTATTAAGTTGAATCAGTTTAACCTGATTTTCAATTTTAACTGATTTTTTTTTAATTTTAACCAGTTTAATCGATTTTTAATACCGGATCAAATTGAATCACTAACCCACCTAAAAACATTGGTAATCGCAATGTAAATGTGAATTCAAGCTTAGCAATTTCAGCATGCACCAATAAAAAGAGAATAAAATTGAGGCAGAAAAGTGGAAGCCATCCTAATCCTAAGGAAATAAAAACTTGCAGTTTTTCTTTTAAACCTAAGAAATTTGTCAAAATTTTGCAGTTTGTTAGTTTCAGATATAAGCATTCTCACACTTGAAAAGAAACCATATTTACTATTTATATTGTAACCTTTCAGATTTCTTTTACTTCATTTTTTTTAATCATTACCAGTGTAACATCAGAGGATTACGGTGACAATAGATAATGTTGTATTTTTATTTCTAATTAAAGGATGTATGTCTATTTATATCCATGCTATTTGTTAAATTTATCTTCATTATCCATAAAGTTTCAGTGTAACTCATGAGTAACTTATTAGTAATTAATTGTTAAAATATTTTTAAAATATCTATGTAAATTAAAATATAAATTATATAATTATCAATTTATAATCAAATTTAATTAAAATAATATATTTTATATTCAAAAGAGACCATATATTAAAAAATTAAAAAAAACTAAAATTAAACAAAAAACTGCTAAGACACTAAAAAAATAGAATAACAAAAAAATATGTCCAGTTTGTCAAATGCAACATAATATATCATATTAGTAAGTTCAATTAAATAATAACTTAAAAGGAAAATATTATGTATTTATACATATGTGATGTATGCACGTAACCCACAAAATGGTCTTTAAAATGACCGAATGGAAACAAGTGTGGCCCTCTTTTAAAATCGCATTTCCTTTTGCAGGGCCATTGCCTTGCAGCAGTATGGATGTTAGTAGAAACTATTTTAAAAAATAATTACAACATGGCTTTTTTCTACTCATCATTTTTAGATAAAAGCTTGTAAGAAGCTTCAGCACGTGCTTCCTCCAACTTTACTAACAGCTGCTTCATGAATGGTGTATTTGTCCCATGTGTGATTCGAAGTATATCTGCCGCTTTGGTCAGTGATTTTATAGCGTTCTCTGTAACCCCAAGCAACCTGCAACATCAATAACAGCAGATAATTTTAAGTACAAAATAGCGACAGCAGTTTTGTTTTTCATAGTGGCCAGGATATTCCAAGGAGCTCTTTTTTGTTTATGCATGAGCCTCTGATCCTGATCGATTTAGCAGTGGGCTGGCTATTAAAAATAGAAGTATATCATCAATACATCCTAAAATATGCCATATGTTATTCTGTGTGTCATTTCTATACCACCAGGAGATTTCATATTTCATTTTCTGTAGGATAAGTCAGACACAACATCTGTTTTACTATTTTTGCTGTCTGACTTATATTCCATTGCATCACATGTCGGAGCAGCTCCACACATCATTAACAAGAACTAGTCATTATCTTTAGTATTTGCTTCATTTCTTTAGACACATTCATGCTAACAAAGATCATAGCCAGTTAACAAATTGGTGCAGTTATGTCAACTTCTTCAAAACATGACCAAAAGCAAAGCAAGGCAATTCTAAGTTCCAAATCCTAGCATATTGTGTATTTCATAATCTATGCTATGCGTAGAAGTGTTAGGCAATTCTAAGTTCCAAATCCTCAGGCCAATTTGATCCAAAAGGCATGCCTCTGTTCATTTGAGCAAAAAGATTTGTGTTCTAAGGTATTGGCAAAGCATCATGAAATATAATAACAATAATAAAAAAAAAAAAAAAGCACCAACAGGAGTTCAGGTAAACTAATTAAATCTAGAAGGGAAGCAAACGCTAACCACTCAAGTTTTCCACTGGTATAATATTGCAATCCAAGCAAAGGATGAAATTCTGGATAGACTCCTGAAATGAAACATTAAGTTAAATTCTGGAAGCTGACAGCAATAATAATTTCAATTTTGAGAATTCCAAAGAAACATTATATAACTCAAACACATGCAAAGTATACCACATTCTGGTTTTCCATAAACATGTGCAACAATGAAGATTGATTTCAAGAACCATTTAAGCTTAGTACATACTTAATCTAAGAAAGCTGCTTTCCTAGCATTTCAAGATCGAGATGGATATTTTCTCTCAAAGCTTTCGGTCGTGAAGGCTCAAGGGATATTTATTTATAACAGACTAAAACTTCTCAGCGTGTTACTAAAGATCCAAGAATAGTTTAAGTAGGGTTTCAGGTATCTTCAGGCTCAAAGTTGAAGCATAGCATACTTTGATACACAGGAATGGTCAGTTTGCAATATGATAGGGCTTCTCTCCAATCTTCCAGATCCATCAACATCTGAAAGGCATATAATTCCAGATTAGCACATGGATGTATAAATGTTTAGTGCAAATTGCTACAAGCATTGAGCTCCGTGATAATACCCACAAGTGGAAAACAATTACAACTAAAGGAAAAGGCACTCAAAGTGCTACCTTCAGAAGCTTTTCTCGAGTTTGCATCAAGCTAATTGAAAAGGGATGGTATAAATTCCTTTGAAGCTTCTCAATCATCTTATACATAGAGAACGCTTCCTGCAGATCTAAGCTCAGTTAAGGAACAAACTTTTTGTTTAATATTTATAACTGTGAACAGTTTTTCCTACACACATTTCAATAGGTTAATTACCCTAAGGCCTGTGTTTTTTCATAATTAACTGAGTCATCCCTCACTTTTTAAAATTGGATAAAATCATCTTTTTATTTTGTTTTGTTATATTACCAAGTACTTTTGTTACAAATTTGGCTTTTTCTCATTAGCTAAGGGTGTAAAAGTCAACAAACAGATGCAAATATTTCTTATAATGGTGTAAACACCCTCCCCCTCTCCTTCACCAAATTCCAGTTGCCAAAGAATATGATTTTCAATGACAACTACTTCCATCTCACCACCAAATCTACCTCCATCCCACTTCTTCTACCAAATCCACCTCAATCCTAACCCTCATCCTCTCACACACTCATCACCCACAGCTCCTTCTCCATCACTCAGAGGACACAGATTGCTGGCAACCATGAAAAGGAAAGAAAAAAGAACAAAAAGGAAAAAGACTGAAAAGGGGAAGGTCTGAATGGAAGGGATCCCTTTCTGGCCAAACCAGGCGGTGGGTGAACCACTGGAGGGCTTTAACAGCTTTCTCATCACCTCAGCTCTCATTTGCAATTAGTTGGGGGGTGGGGGGGGAGGGAGGCTGGGGGTCCAGCAGTGGAGGTGAGGAGAGAGGCTCATAAGTTTTTTTGGTCTCAGTTCACTCAATCCAGTGAGTGTTGAGATGCATGAGGACTCAGCTCCACGTTGCGCTTCAAAGGTTGTCTCTGATTTTGTGTGTGGCTCCATAGGAGACATGGCAGTAATGATGGTGGCTGGCAGTGTGTTTCAACTCTAGCAGCTTCTACTCCAATATCATCACTGTCCTCATCCAATTTGTTAAATAAATGCCATCCACTACTGCAATGACACAGCCACTCCACCACCTATGACAGACACAGATGAGAATCAACAAGCATTAGTAGCATTGCACCATTGCAATTAACGTTTTGGGTCTGAAATCCAAACCACCGCAAATCTTCACAAGATAAAAAAATATAGTTCAGTTGGTCTTTTTTTTTTTTTTTTTTTTTCTTGAACATGGAAAAGCAAGGATTGACTTCATAATCTAGAATATGATTCCCACAGTCAAATACTCATCTTCTCAATAAAAAGCCTTTGATTTTACTATCACAATCTCATTTAAAAAATTAGAAAATAAAAAATGGCTACTGATTGAAAAAATAAAACTTACCAATAATTGATTGATGTCTGTGATACCACCAACAAATGATAATGATATCTAAATTTCAAGTTGCCTTTGATGAACAAAAAATCTTATCTGGCCAACGGTGGAGGGGTAAATACTATAGTGGTGATCAAGGTGGAATGAAGTTAGTGGTTGTAGTTATGAAGAAAGATCCAGAGACAATAATGATAGAGATGATGAGAATTTTGGTGGTACAAGATGAGAGAAAGCAAATAATACTATTTAGGTTTAGATAGAAGGAAAAGGGTAAAGTTGGTGAGATGTTAAAGTAACATATGATACCTACGGCATTATAGACATTTTAAAAGATTTGAACAGAAAATCAGAATGGTCTAATACTTTAACAGAGCAAAACAAAGGGATAATCTCATACAAATTTAGAAAATGAAGGACGACTTAGTTATTTGTGGAAAAACACAGGGGGCTCAAAATGACCGACCAACTTTAATTAGGGTGGAAAGGAAATAAATGAACCTGTGGGATAAAATGGCCAAAGAGATTGATGGTTTCAATTCAAATAACAGAAAAGGATACTGCCAGAGGACACAGACTTATAAGCATCGTCTGAAGTTGCTCGTATTTCAGTTGCTATCTTTTTTACCTCTTCCTTGCTCCTAATGTGGCCACAATGTTGGCATACAAATCCTTTGTCATCTGCATGTTAAAAATGATGAAATTTAAAAAGTTGTGCAGACCATCTAAATTGAACTGACCAAAACCAAATCATATACCAGAATCACAAAGCAAGAAACCATTGCATCTATCATCTTTGCATCTGTAACCTTCCAAAATTGCACTTTCTCGGATATCATCTTGTTGACCCTTCAATGGAACATAAGCATTGACAATATATATATATATATATATATATATATATATATATGCAGATACATACACATAATAGCAAACATATAGACCTTGTTAGGCTTATTTTATACTGAATTTACATAAGTGGATTCCTTAAAGAAATCATGTAAACTTACTATGAAGTATGTACAAATCAAGTGAATATAATATCCTCTTTGTTCAAAAGATTTACCTTTTCCATATATAAAATCACAACACAAAAAATAATAATAATAATAACAATTTTGCAGTTAATCATGCGCTTTTTGCTAACTTTAGAAAAAAGAAGAAACAAAAAGAAAAAGGCGTACTGTATAATTTATACGAAAACATCTCCATTGGATAAGTAGCTAGCATGCTACAAAATCAATAAAAGAGAGATCCTTATTAAATTCAACAAGACCTTACCACTTTAATGCAGCGGGGACATGTGCAAGTAAAAAAATACTGTTGTCTGAGAGCTTTTTGTCGTGTCATAGTGCTTCCAGCAGTCTCTATGTAACTTATGGACACCTAATACAAAATAACGAAACAAACCGCACTCAAGATTGATTGACATGAAGTCCAGAAAGTAATATTAAACAATCTACTGCAATATTGCAACATACCACAAGTCTCAAACATCATCATGTTACCAAATGACAGGGATTCAGAAAGAAGTGGGTTGAATCTTCAAAAATGTTAACAAAGAAGAGAAGAAACGGAAAAACTACAGAACACAGATCCTAATGTACTAGCTATTGTAATGTAAGCCCAAATGCCACCATGAGCTAGATAATATGATCCGCCTCTCTCTTTTTTTTTTTTTTTTTTTTTTTTGGGGGGGGGGGGGGGGGGGGGGGGGGTATTTTGGGTGAAAAATTATAAAAAAAAGCCCAAAGGCAAAAGAAAAAAATTTGAA